>JAPDSC010147824.1:0-51536 GCA_026290005.1 Latrodectus geometricus
TTGTTTTCATATATGTTGTGTATTAATTTATTTGAAATGTTTGATTTATTCTCCAAATTGCTGATAGGAAGCATGAATATATTTCTGAGACTTCATAAATCTACAAATCAGTCATTCAAGTACCTGAAGAAAAATTATTTTTTAAAAACTATTTTACATGTAAATACGAATATAGTTTCATATATTAACCTTTTTCTCGATAGAAGTTGTATTGTAGAACTCGTGTTTTTTAATTCTGTTCATCACGTTTTATGATACTCTTTAAAAACAGTTTTAGTGTGTTTAAGCATTCTTGCAGCGTTATTATAATATATCTCCAAAAGTTTCCTATTTTGGGATAACTTTTCATTGAAAGAATCCATATTTAGTTTTTGTAAGGGAGTAAAACCTAGGCAAATATATTTTTTCTAAGGAGCAAATGGAAAAATAACACGTTCCTTCTGTTATTTCAGTAATTAAAATCAAACTTAGGAATTCCATTGCAAAGATTGAAGTTTTACCATGTTACTATTTTGTTACTTGGTACTTACATAAATTATGTCAACCTTTTTCGCTGTTGGAAAATATTGTCAAATTTTCAATACTTTAATTTTTTTTCAAAATATGAAGGAAAAGCAGATTTTACTTTAATTTTCATTGCAACAAATAGATGAAAATTTTATTCGTAATTTATATGGTGCTAAATTAGCTCATCAAATGACATCTCTTTATCAAATAAGGTAAATGGGATAATTTCAATTTGTAAGTACCTGTTTATATATATATATATATATATATATATATATATATATATATATATATACTTTTATTACCACAAAACTATTATTTCTTAACTTTAATAATAATTTTTAATGTTATGGTTGCAATAATTTGCAAATCACTTTTTAGTTTTTAAAATGAAACTTAAGTGAATTTTTAAACCTAAATTAATTTGCGAAAGTCCTTAATTCTTGTAATTTCTACTTACTTTAGATTAAATTTTCATCATTTTGTATTTTAATGAATAGCGAAATTTTTGTATTTATCAATATACGCCTTATAGAATTTGTAAAATGTATAAATCTGTTGATTTTTAACTTTGCATGCATTTACTTATTCTCATATACAGATAGAGCTGTAAGTACATTCATTTTATATTTTGCGTGATGTTTTCAGCAATTTAGCATATAAATCCCTTCAATTCATTACATTGATTTAATTCTTGACAGAATTTCTCAAAAATGTGTTTGAATAGAAATGAGGTTCCATTTGTTGGTGTTCTGCTCATGCCTAAAGTCATTTTATAGGTCTAAGAATTCATTCAGTCTGGGAATCTCAGAAGAATATCTAAATAATTTCCCATTCTTCATCCAGACTTTACCTCATTTATTGCAGATTAAATCTATATATGTTGTCAAATGGACTCAATGACGTAATAAAATGTGATTATAAAGATTGATTATTCATTAAGAAGACTCAAATTATTTAGACATTCAAAATGATTTGTAACTATTCAACAATAAGGAATCTCATTATGAAAGGAAATATCCACTTAATGGTGAGACTTTCAAAGTTTTAGGATTAATGCGCTTAACATAAGACTTCAAATAATCCTTTCTCCTAAGTACATTAAGCATCAGAGATGTTTTGGTCTTTGTATAGAAGCCCTGCTACAAACTAAGTAATGTATTCATAATACAATTTTAATTATAGAATATTTAAATAAACAGTATAACTTAGATAAATTAAGTTATTGGAATAATTTCTATGATGCCATAGGAATAATTTTTTTAGAACGGTTTGGATTCATTTGTGTCCAAGTGAATTAAGTTAATAATTATACTAAAGCTTAATCAGTCATTTTTTACTGAATTCATAGTTATTTTACTAATAAAACTTAAAAATGTCTTTTAGATGATAGACCTATTTATTTAAGAAACAATTAATTTAAATCATTGAGCAACGAAATGTCAAGGATATTGAATTTTAATGAATTTTGCTGAAGTACACATAGATCAATGTGTTCTGTAATATTTTTTGATAATAAAAACGAGAGTACAGCCTAATCATTTTACTTGCATTTAAGATTATCAATGAACATAATAAAAATATTACTCAATTTCACAAAAATATTTTCAATTTTTAAAAATACTTTTTTAGTTTTAAAAATTTTATTCAGACGGGCAAAATATACTGAAAATTTTTCGTACGATGAACAAATGTAACTATTCGGTATATTTCTTATACTTGTTTACTTTTGTTCAACTTTATTTCATATTTAAAATTGGCTTAAAAGATAACAAGTGAATCATTTTTTACTCGCAAAGTATATTCAACACTCCAAAACATATATTTTTGCAAAAAATCAAATGTGAGAAGTTTTAGTTATTCTATATTCATAGCAATATATTATATGACATGAAATATATAAATAGGATTTAGGAATGAAATTGAATGATATAGAAATATATAAAAATCTGAATCAAATGGAATTATATGAAACACTAATCATTGATGTCTATTATAAATGCAAATTTTAATACCAAAATAAATTGAAATATTTCGGAAATCATAGTAGAAACATTATTTTATATGTTAATTATGATCCTATATTATAAATATGATATTTTAATAAAAATATTTTTGTATTTAGGAACATTAATTAATATTTTATTTTACTAGTTATCTTTAAAAATAAGAGTATTAAATAGTTTGAATAAAATTTTACTCACATCAAGAACATTCTTTTAAAAATTGATTTGTTTGACAAATGTTGAAATGATTGATACTTTTGATGTAGTTGATGATCATATTTTTGTTGTTGTTTATGATTATGTTGAATGAAATGATATTTTTACTCAGAATCATTTTACTAGATGTAAATGTATAATTAAAGATGTTTTTCGTAGTATAGAAAATTAAAATAAAATAGCTATTTACCATCTAATTTCTTAAAGTAATAAGTTTATTCCCAAAATGATTGATAATTCTTAATTCAAAATTATAAAGCATAAGCTTTTCAATTTTTATATAATATTTTTATAATCATGTTTTGCATCAAAAGAAATATTATAGAATGATTAAGTTATAATAAGGCAATACACATTTGCTTACATCGTATAAATTTCAAAGGCATATTAATCCAAAAGTACTGCACAAAATATATTTTGATAGTGTTTACAACTAAGTATTTATACATCTTACCACATTAAGACATTAGTATTTTATTCGCTGCTTAGTTTTATATTGCGGCTTAGACTTCTTTATTTACCTTGTAGGACTTAGTCTTACATAAATAGGGATTTTGGGAATAAGACTTTATCATGATGTATAAGCTGATGCTCCTTTTTATATAAATTATCTTTGATACTAAAATGAGATGAAGTAATTTGGACTTACAAGTGTAAAAATTATCTTACATAATATGCGAAATAGATCTTAGATTTGCTATATTGAAAATAAGTCAACAAAGTGTTTAATATTAATTTCAAGGTAAATAGAATATTTTATCATTATATTCAACAAATATTAAATGTTTTAAAAGGAAATATAACAAGCTGTATATTAATATAAGAAATAACCGCAAGAAAAAAATATTGCAACTGCGCAACTGACTGCAAGATATTTAATATAATGGAATAATTAACAGCAATTAACTAACTTTTTAACTGCAGTTAAATAACGCATTTTATATCAATATTAACTTACAATGGACAGGAACATAAAAATATGACTTAGCAAATTACATATATTCTAATTTGGATTACCCAGAATCGGTTCAAAATTTCTTTTTGTACTACTTTACATATTTTTATGTTACAATATGTAAAAATCTAGTTCATTTAATTAAACTTTAGTTCTAACTTTAAATAAATCATTAATAAAAAATAATGATTGTAACTTTGAATAGATCTCGATAAAAGTTTTAACTTTCTTTTATTTTAAAAATTTTTTATTACAGACGCAAAGACAACAAATTTATATGTCTGTAATCAATGATTGATTTTACTTACATATAGAAACAGGTGGCTGTAGCCTGGTTGAGAAAGTAGTCTTTGTAGCTACTTACAGATGACCCAGTTCAAGAATCGCCGTGTTCGCTAATGGTAGTAATGTATCACGAGGAAGTAAAACAAATCCTGGTTGCAATGTTCTTCAAGTGAAATGATTGTTTTAGGAAATAGTAGACCACATCTGGAGGTCTCTTACATGTTCCCTGTTTCTAAATTAGAAGGACTCATTCATTTTCAAGTTTATGATAACACAAACACTGTATGTCACTCTGCACAAGACATCATTGATTCTGTTCCTTGTGCCATAAGGAGCTACTTGCATTGTACAATTTGACAAACATGCATAGCTATAACTAAATCGATTAAGAAGTAATATATCTCAAATTGTTGTGATACTTGCTTACTGTAACATTGCCAAAATAATTAAAAATATGTATCTAGTCAATTGAAGCATAATTAACTTATATGGCTCTCTTCTCTCTAATAACTTTATCTGTCGCAAAATTATAGAAGCAATAAGATTTCCCTCTACGCTAAAAATATACTTTACTCTCTTACTAAAACATTGGGAGTTCGTTTATAAGACTGATGATGGTAATATTGTAACAGTATACCGATTAATATTTAATCTGTGTACTATATATATCCAAGCAAAATAACTAACGTAGAATAATCGACGCGAAAACTGTATTTTACATTTTCTGAACTTTTGTTGTATAATTATAAGAAAGTATTTTCAATTGTGATGTTTATTAAATTTTAGGCTTATGAATGCATTTGAAGTTTAATTTTAACATTTCAATTAAATGGATAATATAAATGATGCGTCATTCCCAATTGCGCAAATAATTTAAATGTGCCCTTACTTTATTATGTAGTATATTTTAAATCACACATTTTTAGAAAGATTTTAATTTTTGTATCTCCTGATAGCTTTAGTTTTTTGACTCTCATAGTTTGACAGCTTATATATTATCATACGGTATACTATATATCTAATGTTTCTCTCTTCTAAGTATATTTGTATTAGAATAAGCACGCCAATCTATCATTGTATTAAAGTCTTGATTATTGGTTTCAATCATGTAAAAAAACTTGAAAGAATAAAAGAATTTTAGTTTTTATGGGACATATGATTTGAATCTGTGGTACAGAAGTGATACAATATATGTAACAGTATGATACAATATATTTTCTTATAAAAGTTTTCAAATTGTTGCAATAAGCCTTTAGTCAAAAACAGTAATGAAACCCTTCCTTTTAATTTGCGAATCAAAAATAAAGGATTTCGTAAAGAAAGCCAAGGTTTTTTTTCATATCCGAAATACAATTATCTTCTTTATTACAACAGATATTTATAGTTTTTCTGTATGAGCAAAAATACAACCAATAAATTTTAATAAAATTATCAATAGCTCATTTATTTATTTTCTTCAATCTTTTTCTTTTGTATAGATCAGTAATTCTTAATTTTTAATAAATATTTTGGTGAAGTTTGATAAATTGCATAGTTAAAGCATCATTGAACAACTAAGATTACATTCGAGACTTGTTTTGTCAACAAATATACTCACTTGAAACATAATTTAATTTTTAATGATGCTACTTTTTATAAAATATCATTAAATAGAATCGGTTGCTTCCTCAAAATAATTTTATTTGAATTTATTAAGGAACTTATTTTATTTCTGTGATAAAATTAGTTTCTCAATTAAGTAACTTTAGTAAGAATTTAAATTTTATGATTTTCATAATATAATATAATATTTGGTTAAATTTCCTATCCAGCAACATGCGATACCATAAAATAAAAAAATTAAATTTTGGTGATTTTTTTCTTGATCAGAAGCAAATTCAGTACTACAAGAATGTTCACTTTTTAAGTAGTTCAAATGACAATCACTTCAAAAGAGAACCAGTAATGAAATAATCAGGTGTATTCTTATGTTTATAGGAGATAATAACGAACTAAAAGTTATGAAATTTATTATCAAACTACAAAAATATGATGAAATCACAGTTTGTCAATAAAAAAAATCCATTGCTTTTTATCAAAATAGATTTAAAGTCTTTTGTATTAATATAAAGTATAAAAATATTGACTCTTTTTAATTTTTGGGTTATTTAACACAAAATACTATTTACACAAAAATATTATTCCTTAATTTATTAATTTTTTCCTTTAAGATGTTATCATTAAAAAGCTTAAACTTAATAATTGTCATAAAATTTTAAGCAAATATATTTTATGTGATTTATAGGAATTTTTTGTACATATTATAATACAAATAAATAAATACATAATACATTTAGAGATACATTTGTGTTTGAGATAACAGAATAATTGAATACATAAAAATTAATATTTTTTATGTTATTCAGTTCAAATAATAAAAGACTTAATTTTTAAATTTTTTGAATAAATTTGGTAAATCTTTTAGTTCATTTGCATATATTTCCTATTTGTCTTCAGGCTATAAATTACCTAAAGTTGGAAGTTTTATTTCCAATCAAACCAACCAAACTATAAATCATAAGATTAGCAAACGTGTCCTTTTCATACTGGAAAATGATACATCTCAAACTTTGAAACAGCCTAAAAGGATCTTTTCATAATTCTGCAATTTATATGCAACTTAACGAAATGCGTTAAATTTGAAGATTTGAATTATGCTTCCTTTTGGGGGAATCATTTGAAAACGCTGAATCGTACTTTAACTGTCGCTTCGTTTCAGATGTTAGTTTCTCTATAAAAAATGTAAAGATTTAAGAGTGTAACATTTCATATCTTGTCTTGTATAGTTTATAAAATGTAATTTTGGATTTAAAATAAAGTTAAGATAAAATTTATTTAATTTATATATCTACAAATATTATTTTGGAAGTGATTTGCGCAAGATATTCTTATCTAGACATCTTTACACTTATTTTTAAAAAAAAATATGCATTTTTCAGCATATGATTTCAAAGTTTGAGTTATTTTATGTTTTGAAATTTTTTTCATAAAATTTTATTTTTGAAAATCAAAATTTTAAAAAAAGTTAATTCTTAAATGACTGTGTGTTTAAATTTTTCTCTTGCTGTTAAAACGAAACGAATATAGAAAAAATGTATTTTTCAAGTAGTATTCGTAGTTGCAGCAGAGTATTATTTTTATGTAGATCATTTATCTTTGATCGTATCATTTAATTTAATTTTTGAAGAATTCATTTGTTTTTTCATAATTTTATTATAGTATTTAGTGTATATAGAATTTCAATATTATATGTAGAATTTCAAGTTCCGTGTAAATATCTTTTTTAATTTTAATGTCATAAAAATGTAATTTAATAGTAGTTTATTGCGTGCATAAAACTTCCCAAGAGGGTTTTGTAATTTTTGGGGTGCATGAACTAACTCTTTGCAAAATTGTGAATTAAATGTTATAAAATTAATATTTTAACATGGAAACAAGTATATATTAAAATTTTTAATGCTCTTTATACACTTCAGGTAATGATAGTATACATAAAAAAGGAACTTCTTGGCTCACAAATTAAATGAAGTGCTTAGGAAATTTTCTAAGTTGTGTGACAATAATGAATGGATAGTTACCGTTTGGAAACATTATGTCAAATGATTACCTCAAACTACTGTAAAACTAATAAAAATTTAAATTATAATAATTCCCTCATATGTGAATCCAACAACATAAAATATTTCAATACTTTTTATTAAGATGCTAACTCCAAAAAAAAAATCATATTTATAGAAATAAGGAAAATAAGACAGCAATCATCCATGAAGAAACGCTTATCAGCAACTTAGTAGAGATGAAATAGAGAAATTAATTTTTGAATCACAATATGCTTATAAAATCTATAATTATTTGCTGTTTTGAAGGATTTTTCAAATGAAGTTAAATTTGATTGACAAACTTGAATGCTCCACACATCAAAAAACTAATTGTCATTGTGGTTAAAACAACATAAATTAATACCATGATAATGGTTACTAGAATGGTGCACTGAAGCAATTATTCAATAAAAAAGTACCGAGTTTACATATTATAATAAGATATAATAAGGTGTTATACTTTATATAAATGAGATTCCTTCAAAATTTATATATATCCATAATCAAAAACTTAAATTTAACAGTGGATATTTCAAAAACTAATATAATTAAGAAACTAATTCGATGTTTCGGACAAACTAAATATAATTTTTAGGCATTTATTCATACATTTAAGGCATACTCATACATTGTAAGCATTAATTTTTAGAAATTTTAGATTAGATCTTACCCAAGTAGCGAGGAAAAGATTTAAAATGTCTCTCATTATGGAAGTTATTCATTTGAAATATCCTCAGACACAGAATGATTACGCATCAATACTGGTGGTTCACAGGAGATCAAGACAATACAGCAAACTTTAACGTTTCACGAATTTGTTCAAATTTTATTTAATTTTAGGACACAGATAATTCCTTTTGTGTAAAGGAAACTATTAATAAAAGGTACTTAATAACTGTAATTAAAATATTTTTGAAATTTCAGTTGAGTTTTTGTCTATTTCAGTTTTGGAACAAATCAAATAGTCATATATAGAATCTAAAACATTTCATATATACAAAGATATGTTATGTTGTTTAATTTGGATACGAATTTTGTCTTATATTAGTTTTATCTTCATAACAACAGGTACTGAAATTTAACTCGTGATTTGCAAACGGAAACAGGAAAGATTATATTATAATTTTTCAAAAGTAGAATGTTTATGCTTCAATAAAAATAATAATTATAAATATTTAGAATAAGGATTACAAAGTAAGCTTTTTGACCAGTCTAGGGATAAAATTTGAAGAGAAAATTCTTAACAGGATAATAGTTTTAAAATTGGAGTTTAACTGCAAAGACTTTTCAGACATGTAGTTGATGGTGACAATCTTGCTGGGTATTCGAACAAGTTTGGTTGTTCTTTTATCTAAACAGACAGTCAGATGAAAAAAGTACACAGATAATGTGTGGTAAAGATTTATGTACTCAAGCAGTGAAAAGGGGATAGTCGAAAAGATAAAGAATGGCTACTGGCCATCCTACCGACTAATTTTAGTTTTTGAAAAATTATTTTTGGTTGATAATGCTCGGTTGTTATATTGTTATTTATTTTTGCGCCTTTGAGTAGATAGAGTATTTTTTCATTTATGAAAACTAATGAACTTTTGCAAATCATGTCAAACTAATTGCTATAGCTAAAACTAAAATACAAAATTCTTTTGTATTTTAGTGGATCTAGATAGATTTCAGTGGATATCTAAATAGAGTGTTTTAAAAAAGAAAAGAGATTGTATTTTAGTGGATACCTAGATAGAGTGTTTTAAAAAAGTTATATATTCTTTTATAAAGCACTCTATCTAGAGCACTTAATAGGAATCATTAGAAATTAGAATCCCATTAAATTATTCAAATTTACTATTGAATTATTTAAATACAAAAAAATAATAAGAAAGTGTCCTCATGAGAAATATATTTTTACATAGTTGAGGAATATTGTCATACGTAAAAACAATATAGAACACGGGAAAAGAGGAGAATATTCCTGGAAACGATTCAATATTGGTTGCAGAAAATCAAATTTAGTGACCGAAAACTCTCCTGGGCATCATCACTGAATCATAATTATTTATGTTTAAGTGCATTTCATTTACAAATATAACATCAATTTTCTTCTTAACATAATCGTATTTAATAACTGCATGCCAAAGAATGCCAGAGAGCCAAGGATTACGCATAAACTAATAAATAATGTATTAGTTGCAAGGAGAAATGCTGCATTTATTTAATCTACATATTTTCTTACCAAAGGAATTCAATAAATTAACTGAATAACAAATCACTAAAATAGGCGAATAATTTAGCGAATAAATAAGATAAAATTTGCATTTTGGGAGTGAATATAACCAGGTAAAATATATTTGGTCTACACTTCCTTAATGAAAAAAATATGTGAAAGAATGGACAAAATATGTATTTAAAAATCATTTTAAATTATTAATAAAGTACGTAATTGGAAAAACTATGATTTATCTGTTGTAGTATTTGAATGCTTATATTTGAACAGTTATAATAAACAATTAATGGAAACAGCTATTTAGTAAGAGCTGAAATACATTTGAATTCTTTTAAATTAAATGTGTCTCCCACTATTAAGCAGTCAGATATTGGATACAAATAGCATATTTTTGAAATTATTTTCGTTCTCCAAGAATTAACACATACACAAATAAAAAGTTGGGTCGGGATGTTTATATTGGGTCAGAAAATTTTTCTTTATCATTTTATTCAAATGGTAGGAGCCACTTAAATTTTATTCCTAACGATGAAATTAACATTTATTTGCTTAAGTAATAAATTAGCCTGTTTATGAGAAAATGCAGAATCAAAAACAAATGAAATAAATTTATAGATAAATAAACTAAATAAATTGCTAAAACTTTCCAATGAAAATTAAGAGACCAAGCATATAAGTGTTTTTAAGAAATTGAAGTATTACTTTAATAAATTAAAGTACTATAATAAAAAAATGCGACAAAATATTATATTTATCACACTACTTTTTATTATTTTTGGCAAGTGTAAATAAGTTCTCAGAAGTTATAACGTTTTCATTAAATAAATGTCCGAATTTTGATATCAACTTTATGCAATGATATTTTAGGGTATTTTTCGCATAACGATTGCATTTCTTCGGACACATTTCATTCAAGATATAATTTTCTAATTTTAATCTATAATCAAATAGTTTATGCCAAAAACAAGAAAATATATTCTAACAAAAATATTTGACTAAGAATGCATTTAAGCATTCTGGAAATACATCAAATTAATATTGCAGGGGTCTGGATTCACCTGAGCCTTTCACTTCTGAATAAATATGAAAACATCAAGGATCATATAATAATAATAATCAAGGTATTTGTGCCAAAAATTTCAAGGATTGCAACCATAGCAATCTATTGAGCTATATCAAGAAATATAATAAAGGATAACGAGACAGTTTATCAGTCGTATAATCTTAAATGAATGAAAGAACAGGAAGAAACACCTAAAGAAACTTAAGCACAATAAAGAAGTACAAGGTATATGGAGATCGTCCACATTCAAGGACGCCCTTCTTGTTATAGCACTTGTTTTGAAAATATTTTTGTTTCAATTTTACATAATAAAATAATGATTGACTTCTTTATGCATTTTATTTTTTCTTAAATTAATACATTTAATAATATACTGTATGTAATCATTTAAGACTCATAAGCAATAAAAATTTAAAAACATATTTGATAGTTATGTATTTTATAAAATATTAAATTAAGCAATAAATAAAATAAACAATCACCACAAATATATACATGATACATAATATGATAAATATAATCAAAACATAAACTTAAAATTGCATGAAGTTTGCAATGGCATTTAAATCTTTAAAAAAAACAAAACTAACATCATACCTTTTTAATTTAGATCCAAATAAAATGTTTTATGTAACTCACGAGGAAATAGTTTAAATTTGAAGATAATAACGTAACAAATTATTGAAATTTCTCAATTCGAGTTCAAGTAACACAATAAATTTAATCTTATCTTCAATAACTCAGTTTATTATTTGATCACATTGATAACTAATATTTTAAAAACGTTTATTAAGTTGATTCTATATAATTTTAATGTTAAAATTGAGTATTGTTACGGTTATGCCATAGAAATTTAATCTTAATATCATAAATTAAAAATATATTTATTTTTGCATCATAAACTCTCTCTTTGTTCTGTTCATATGTTTTTGCAATTACAATATAAGCGATAAAATTAATTTAAAATAAACATAACTTAAAATAAATAATAATTTAAAAAAACAAAATTATTATGTTATTAAATATTATGTGAAAGGTCACGTGAATTTTGTTTGGTTGAAACGACTATTTATATGTATTTTAATTTAATTTTGATTAAATATGAGATATAAATGTTTTTTTAAATAACATTTAATTTTCTTCAATAACATCTATTTAACTTAATTGTAATTACTTTTAGCAAATTTATTATGTGATGTAGATTAGTTTTTGTTCTATTAGTTCTTTACTGTTATCTTCTTTATTTGATTCATTAAAATATACTGTTTTAGCGAAATATAGTTTCAAATGATATTATTTATGAATGTTATGCACATAAACATTTTGCTATAGACTGATCTTGATATTAAATTGTTGACTTAGAATCGAAATAATTTTATATGCATCAAATATTTTTTTTCATGCTTTTATAATGGAAAAAAAAATTGGTGAAAAGGATTTTCATATGAAATAAACGTCACAGTATCCCTCGTAATGATGCTGATTTTCATAAATACAATGGGCATTTATGTAAATATTTTTATTCCAATGATGTTCTTGAATTACATTTAAATAACATATTAAGTTCTTATTGAAATTTATTGATACGTAAAATAAAAAAGTTAAGCTTGCTATTATAATTTTGGAAACCATAAAAAGGAAATAAAAATTTATCATCATATTTCATTTTGCAAAAAAGATTATTACAATCATGTTTGCAAAGTTTCTCTCTCACGTAAGAGAAATGGCGAATATAACCATAAATGCACGCAGTATATTATTTACTTTGCCATTTAGATAAGATAGTGTATCAAAACCAGAATAAACGGCAGTCATTTAGAAAGTTCTGATCTGAAGTGAAAACATAAACGGTTAAGAGCTTTTATACCTGATACATTATCATTCTAGTTACCTCATTTGCTTATGAAAACTAATAAAATAGAATTTGACACTTTAAATTGTTTTATAAAGTTTGTTTTCACAACTATTTTATGAATTAGAGCTCATTTAAGAATTCGAACTAGTGGTTTGAAAACTCTCCAATTGCTTAGATTTAATTTATAAATTATAATTCATAAATTAAATTTAAGCAACAAAGAAAAAATTTGTGTGCGTGTGATTATGCAAAATAAATTGATTAGCTTCTTCTTACAGTAAAAACTTAAAAAAAATAATTATATAATTTACTCATTTATTGTAAACGCTAACATAACTTACAATTATTCTTTTTTGTAATACACTATAAACTGATTCCTTTTTATTTATTTTCATTTAAAACACATGAGAAAAATAGGAGTATTAAATGATTAAACAAATCGAAATAATTGGTATATTGTTTAATCATTTTTCTAAATTAACATATAAATATAATAATATTTCTGTATTTACAGTACTTTATTAGTTTTATATTCTTATTTATTTATATGCTAAATTAATGAGAAAATGTAAATAATTAAGCTGACAAATAGTATGCATAACATGTTAGTGAATATATACATGATTAATAATAAGAAAGATATTTAAACATTTCACTTTTATCATTTTCTTAATCTGTCGTGTTTTTATTAATATTTTGTAATATTTACAGTTATGTGGCAACGTATGCTTTTAAACATTTAAGAAATATCAATTTGAAATATTGTCTTAAATTGAAAGTGCTTAATTATATATTATTACACATAAGTCAAATATATAAACGTCATAATATACTATCAAAAACATTTTATTAGTCACTCCCAATTTTTAAATATTCAACAAAATTACAATTGCGAATACATAAACATAATAAATGACCTTTTGTCTTTTTATTATGTAAATAATTTGTGGCATAAATTATTATGAATATTAGATATAAAACTATATATTAATATATTTATTTATACACACCATTTATATTTTTAATAAAAATTGCAATTGATATAAATTTTTTAATTATGTAATATAATTTAACAATGTAATTTTGACCAAAACCTAAATTTTCTTATCAGTGCTCTAAAATTAAACGAAACAACCGAAAATGTAGTTAAAAGAATTTCAAAATCTTTTAAAAAACTCCTGTTTATTTCAGATAAATTATCCTTCTTCAATTTTAATTGTTTAGGCTTACAACATGATTCTTTATATTATTTTCCCTCTGAGTTTCATCTATTTTCAATTTTATAATCTCATAAAGATATAATTTATTAAATTTTGAGACACATACTTTTTATATGCTAGCCTAATATACATTTTACTGAAAGAGATTATAAAACTGGATCAAAAATACGATATTTACACTTTTTAAATTTTTGTACCTGAAGAACAATATAAATATCGATACTAGGAATTTTTCAAAAAGAGGTATAAAAATACTGTTTGTTTGTATTTATCCTTTAAAATTTTCTCTTGGCATTTCAGAAATTTAATGTATAATAGAAAACTACATGAAAATAGGAAATTATAATGTTAAGTAAAATATATAATGGAAATTGTTGAAAATTGTTTTGGATTTATTAAATTTAATTGAAAAAGAAATTTAAAAGAAATTTCGTGTTTGAGGTACTTTATCAAAGTTTATAATTTTTTTCATTCAGAATGTTATTAAAAAAAGTAAAAACTACTATAATGATAATTATATTGTTCCATAACGCAAAGCTTGCAAATCAACTAGTTAATTCAACCAAATTCTAAATTCTTTATATTATAGTGTTAAATACCTATGAAAAATTTTAACTTAGATAATAGTATTCACACACAAAGCAGAGAATAGTTTATGTGATCATGCTAATATAAAAATTAATAAAAATATCTGATAGAAAACATATCAAGTTTATCTATTACGAATATAAAATATATAAATGATGTAAATGTATAGATAGTAAAACCGGATGAAATAGTTTTCAGTTCAAGATTCTTTGATCAAATAATTTATTCAATATATAGTAAATACTTCAGATGGGATAAGATAAAAATATCATTGAAAGATTAAGAGAAATTTGTTTCTGTTAGAATTTGGATCAACCATGTCTTCTATCCCTTAGTAAAAATATGTGCTTGAGATGTTATTAGCAGTTAATGCTTTACATGTTTTTGTCACATCCTCTAATACGTAATCTCTGACATACCCACTAGGTCTGGAATATGATTTCCTTTAAAAGGTTGAATACCCAATAGATGTCTTAAACAAATTTAATTAAGTTTCAATTCAAGATATTGCAGGATAAAAAAATTTTCAGAAATAATTTAAAAGTGGCTTATTAATAATGTAGTAAAGACCAAAATCACCCTGAAAAAATTTTAAATAAATAATTTTACATCCTTTCTTGACTGAAAAATGAGTAACAAAGCATTTGAAAGCATTAGAATAAAGCAAAAAAAGATTGCATAATTCACTTCACTTCTATTCTGATGTAATTTGCCATTTCAAAATGCGTTCTTCTATTCGATATTTAATTGCATTTCTATTTGATATTTTTTGAATACTTATAAATATTTGATACTGAAAATAGAACATTTTTGATCAGGAAGACAGGGAATATTTGTTATGAGTAATAAAATAGTGAATTAGATACTAATTAGAAAAAACATTGGTATTTTCTTAGTAATGAAAACATCTACTATTAAAGACATAAAATATTTATATATACAAAAAGAATGCATTTCTGCCAAAAAAATAAAAATAAAATAAAATAAAAAAAATTTAAAAAAATTAAAAAAAAACATATAATGAAAGCATTAGAAAGAACTTTAATAATATGTATTCATATTCTTTCACCAAATAACATTTATGTTATAATTTTTAAGAACTTTAATATCTAGATATTTTATGATTGTAATACGATTAAAAAAAATGAATTCTGCCATCTTAAACTATATAGTTTCAGTTTTTGAATAAATGTTTAAATACCTAAAATATTTTTACTGATTTTTGAATTCATGTATGTTTTACATTTATCTTTGATGCATCATTTAAATATTTTTTTAAATTTAACTATCCTTAATTAATATTTAAAAATGAAATTAAATTGTAAAAAATTATTGAAAATATAGTGCTATCTTTGAAAGCCACTAAAGTATTTTGTTTTTTATTATTATTATGTGATAATCACTTAATAATATTTAGTTTAAATAAATTACACACACCCATAGAGCTATAAGTATGTTATGTACACATATAATTCTGAATGGAATATATGTTAACAACACATTGAAGCAGAATTTAAAATAGAAAATTTATACTTTTATATATAAATTTTCTTTATGGTCCAGCAACTGTATTAATCCTATTTGTTGAAAAGAATTTTGAAATTTGAAATGAGATAATACCCTATAGAAACATCTAGCTTTTAAAAAGTAAATTCCCAATAGAAAATGTATCTACGCTTACATTTATACCCAAAGGATTACTAAAGGAAATGAAAAGATGATAGTGAATGCATAAGTTTTCTTGTGTAAAGAATGCCTCTTAAGAATATAAAGATCTTATGCGCATGTTTTCTTCATAAGAATTTTTAGATGTCATATAATCATTAATAATATAATTGATTTAAATATTTAAAATATATTGTTACATATAGTTTTGAAATATTAATACATTTTTTGTAAGTCATATTAACATATTTTTTAAATGTAAAATTCTAAATTTCTTATTAAAGATATTAAGAAAAAACCATATTTTTTATGTTATTTGTTGAATGTTATGCTAGGATAATAACTAATAAGGAATAATTGGTTGACCATTCTATTAATTTCACACAGAAATCTCCAAATCTTATTACTTATTAGGGAGGTATTAGCAAGAGAACTTCTAAATACCGTTTCCAAAACTCATTTCCTTAATTCCCTTTCCGGTCTTGACACCAAATGTTATATTTTCCTGCATTTTAAGTACATTCTCTTAAATAATGGTGTAACTCAAATAGTGTAACTTTGTCATTATCCAAAAAAAAAAAAATATGTAACTTGGTTACAGCTATTAATTACAATTTTTTTTGAAATTTGGAATTCAATAAACTTCAAAATGAAATTTTAGTTATTTTTAAAAATCTTGAAAATGAAGTTAATTCATGCCACTCACAATACCATATATGTCATTTTCTTACAGCAAAATTTGTTTTCTATATTTAATTATCTCGAATGTAAACTGCATTGATCCCATTAATATTTAGCAATTTTTATGATGATTATTTGTCAAATATGATTACTTATGGATGGAAACTTATGTACATTATAAAAAACATTTCCCAAAAAAGTTTATTTATTTATATTTACACACTGGCTACAGAATTAGATGTTCAAAATTAATTTTCTTTATTAAATAAATTTTTATTGAACCATCTTCTGCACGGATGACATTTCTTATTTGCTTATGTATCGAATCTATATACTTCTGGAGAGTATTTATGTTCAGAGATTACTATGCATCAATAACATTTGCCTTCAAAAATTATGCAATCTCAAACTCTTTTTCAGAATGTGTTTTATGTTTTTCGATTGACAATATAAAAATTTTGAAAAATGAAAAATATTACTACTAAAATTATTTATGATCTTTTTAGGAATAGTCTGGATTTATGTACCCTAATAGTAACAAGAATTCACAAAAATTTCAATTAAATAATAAATTTAAATACTAGCAAACATTTACTTCTTATTTGAAAATTAAAAATATTAATTATATAACATTAAACTATTCACAATTAAGGAGGAATTTATTTCTATTGTTAATTATCTGTTAGTTATTCATGAAAAAAATATCTTTAAGAGGAAAACAAATTTGATAAACAGCTTAAAATGTTTGGCAGACAAACATTAAAAGGTTCAAGAAATTATTAATTTGCTAAGTTTCAGAAAAAAATGCTAACTGGAAACAAAACGTGCATAAATTATAAATTATTCTACCCAAATTATCGTTTATACAACGTTCTTCGCAATGCTGGAAAAAATGTACAATATTTACTTACTGTTAAAAGAAATTTATCGAGAACTCATTGAATGATACTATTTTTATCATCGTACACCTAATGCAATTTCTTTCTTATTATTCGAAAATAGATATCTTACTCATTATAATGATCAGTTATACAAACGCAAATTACAGACATTTATTCACGCTCCAATTTACGTTTATTCTTCTGTATGTCTTCTTTCTTCTATGAAATAAAAGCTTTCATTTATAAAGATAATAACACTGTCTGGACTTAAATGATATATTATTAGGGTGTCTGGCCTTATAATAATATGAATAAAAATAGTCACTGGCACGTGTATAAAAATCTAGATAACTCACAAATTTGTTCTCAAGCTGTTTTAAAAGAAATAGATATGCCAATTATTATCGAAAAGACAAAGGTAGGTATTTTTATACCGGTTTCTTTTCATTCGCTGTGAGAACCGTAAGTTGTTTCAACCGTAAGACCTGAATAAAAAGTATAAATGCTCCTATTTTTAGAATAATTGAATTTGTTGGATTTAGGGTAAAAACAATTATTTTATTTTTACATGTAGTTTTCTTCAATGTTAACTCAAATAAAAATAATGCAATTTAGGTGTGTAAGAAAGTATTCTACTCTCTCTTTGATACATTTTATTTTTGCTTTAATTTTAATATTTATGAATTTTGTGAAAATTATTTTATTAAATTATTATTTTTTAATTAGCATTACTTTAAAAAATGTCATATAAACAGTAAAAGTTATCAATTAAAAACCACAGTGGATTTAAGTATAAAGGATTCATTCCTTTAATTTTGAGGTAAGATTCCATGTTTGAACCAATTTAATATTGTCAAATTAAAAGGTTTTAATATTTGATTTTCCGCCGCCCAACCTGTCTAGTGATTAGCGTAACTGAATACGGATGGGTTAGACCTGGGTTCAAATTCCAGCTCGGGCATGGATGTACTTTCTCTTTCTCTCTCTGTGTTTCTTGTCCTTTCCTCATATGATGGATGAATGTGGCCCGCCCTATAAACGGGTTTGTGCTGGTGTGGCATCGGCAATGCTACTCGTACCTCCGTGACTTGGTTCACAGGTGCCCTACGGTAACAATAAAATGAGTAGCAGTTTCCGACCTTGTTGCGGCAAATGGGCTAATGTACTAGTACTTGTACTCAAGGGTGCCCGCCATTGGAAAAAAAAATTGATTTTCCACCAGTGGGGTGTGGTGAGAATAATTCCAACTCAGGTATTAATTGCTTCACTTGAAAGTGATTCAACATTACGAAGTGGTTAACTATATTTAATAACTCTGATTAAAGGAAATAGGTAGATCATCCCATACTTAAGGAAAACAATTATTCAATAAAAAAAATAAGGAATTATTGTTACAAAATCAGAACTTAAAGGAAAATTACGTCTCAAAAGTTTTCTTAAAATTTTATAATGAAAATCAGTATCTCTAACAGTGTTAGAATTTTCGATAAAAAAAATAATAAATAATTGCTAAAAATGACGCGCAAATTGCGTTGAAAACTGTTTTCTAAAACTACTATCCAGTCCATTCCGATTTTTGAAAGGAAACTTATTAGATTATCTACAATAAATGCAATCCATATAAATACATTAATACTGTCACTAAGCTACTTACAGCATTATAACATAGCACAGTTCATGTATATTCTTAAGTGTGATAAAAGAAACTGAATGCAATCCAGGTAATAATTTCTCAAGTTGTTATTTTTTCTCATGTCCTTGTTATGTTATTGTAATCATGCAAAGCAATAACATGCAAACATGTTGTTTCCCATATTAAAGAGTTTCGGAATATTCAGAACATTCCTAATCTTTAAAAAAATTAACAAGTTACTTAAAATATATTTCTGTAGCATTACGTACAATTAGAAAAGCTCTCATTAAAAATTTAATTTTAATGATAAATATCAATGTTCTCTGAGTAATTTTGATGAAAAAAAATATAAGATTTGAATTCGTTTTATTTATTTTATAATGTGATAAAAATAATCGGATAATTTCCTTTTTATATGTTTAAATAAGATTGCCTTTAATTTTTTACTTAAAAAGTCATTTCTTATAAAAATAGTAAGCTTTAATATGCTTATAAAGTAATATACTTTTAAATTCATTTTAATAAACATATTTTTTAAATCTAATTGGACGATGCCTATAGTGTAATGTGAATTTCTAACTACTGGAATTGTTTTCATTAAGATACAAAATGGGAAAATGATCAAGCAATTAATATAAAAAATCGATAATAAGAATAAATTTAACACAAAAGTTCATCATACACTTTAAATATGCAGATAAGTCCTTAAATTTATAGAAAAAGTTAGTAGATTATACTAAATTTATACACAAATATAATTTACAGTATTCGTTGAATGCCAAACCAGAAAGAAAATCCATTAAAAGACGAAACGAAATTGTAGAAGATGATTAATAATTTTTTCTTTAGTATTAAAAATAGTATAGACTTTAAAATTGTTATTATAATTTTAATAATATAGACTTGAAAATTGTTATTACAATAAGGTAAATTATACGAAGCACTTTAGAGCAGTTAATATAGCTCATAATATGTAAATAAAGCTTCATAAAAAACAAGCGTAAAAGTTCACATACAAGGGGAGGTAAATAAGATAGCATCGTATTTGCATTTTGCTCATATATATATATATGCTATAAGAGAAAACTAAAACGTTTTTGCTACTCTAATAATAATAATTAAAAATTCGTTAAGAATGAAATCTTAAACTTACATTGTTTTTGAAAAAAATAATGCATATTTTTAATTAAAAATAATCATCTGTTTTAACTGAAAATAACATAGATTAAACGTCTTTTAATTAAATTATTAGTAACAAAATGATTATATAAATTGATCATGATTCAATTCATAACTCAGTTTAGATTTTAAATCGTATTAAATGAATACATTAAAAATTGCATGAAAAAGTTTCATTTAAGAGAGTACAAATCAGTTAAAAGCCATTTTTTCTGTGCGTTTTCAATATTTATCTTCAAGAAAAAAATGTGTGCGTGAAAAACATCTCTTTTAGCATGTTTATTTTGTACCAGGTATTTGATAGTACGTGGAATGGTTAGAAAAGTAGGAATTGAAATTCAAAATCACGCTGAGTCAATTCTTTAAACCTTTTTACAATCTTACATTTTTCAGTTATACTTTGCTGAATCGCCTCGAATCCCACTCATTCGTAAATGTTGTGTAAAAGAAAAAAAAGGTCCTCAATGAAAATTCTTTTCTCTTCATTACTACTCACTTTTCTTCCAAATAGAAGTTCCTTTTTATTCTTTTCTTGCAAGTACTATACCTGTGAGTAGATGTAAAATTCCGACAATATCAATCACTTAAAATGTAGCATGACTACGGTAAATTTTTATAAGAAGCTTTTTCATGAGAAATTTAAGAATTTCAATTTATTATTGGAATATTATCGATAATTGTTATGCTGCGAAGAAATAGTGACTGAAGTTACAGTTTGAATAAATATTCATGAAGAAATATAGGAAAATGCAATTCAAATATGGAGTGGCATTCAAATTGTGTTAAGTTGTGACACATTTTATACATCAGTAAAAATCTATAAATCTTGCATTTCTAGATTTTAAGTTTATTTTTAAGTTTACAAACTATTATTAAAATTGACAGAACAAAGAATATTTTAAAAATTGTATTATTAAAAGCTAAAAGTAGATTTTGGATGTCAACATTTCAAATTGGGTTTTTCAAAAGGTATTTACAAACAGCAGTGTAATTACTTTAATTATCTCTTGTGTACTATAACTTTACAACATAATAAATGATAAAATTTCTATTTTATTGGTATTATTTGTAAATAGCTTTAATATGCTTAGTTGGTTATCATATAATTATCTTGAAGAATGTCCATAAAGGCGCAAAGCAAAATAAAAGGAAATAATTATAAATAAAAACAAAGAGAAATTTTGAGCAAAATAAATATGTAATTATTACAAATAATTATTACCCTCATTAATGTGTAATGCTCATTTGTGGTGTCTGTAACAGTATATATTTTATAATAAAAGTTAAATTAAATCCTAAATAATTTAGAAAAAGAATTAAATACATATCTATCCAAAGTATTTTGTGATTTTTGTTTGAACTGAAATGTTTAACCAGTTCCACTTTCATTATTTTTATCTAATAGTATAAAATTGAATATTCAACGAGAAACTTTGTTAAGAGGATTAGCAACCTTAGAATCTAAGGTTTTATTTTTTTAAAAATCAAATGCACAAGAATAGGAAAGCAATTGAATTCGAAGAATGGAATTTTGTATTTTTGATCAAACAATTTTTAAAATAGAAAAATTCATTTATTTCAATTTATCTTAAACTAATTTTGTAAGCAAGTTTAATACAACATTGAAATATTGGTGCTATATTTTACTTGCTTACGTTAAAATGACTACACACATTAATGATTAGTGATTACATACATTAAGAAGCATATGAAGAATTTAAAATATTAAGTTATGGGAGATGATTGTTGCAAATATTTCTTTTACAAGATGCTTTGTCAACTAATTAAGGAATGTTGTAGACTTCCATTCTCTTCATCAGGGTTTACATACTTTAAACCTGTTTCCTTACTTTTTTCTAGTACAATGGTAGTAAACCAAGCTTATCTCTAATACACTCTTGTAATATAAGAACGAGTCTCAGCTTCTGGTTTCCCACCGGCAACCTGAAATATTTAAAATTTTTGACAATGAGAAATCCTAACCACTATTTCCACAATTTAAACAAAAACAAAGATTCTGCTAATTACATCTTGAAATGCTTGGGTCTCTTTTGGAAAGAAGCTTATTCTTCCCTTCTTTTTGTCTTTTACTTTTTAATGGTCAGCGGATTCGTGGGTCTGATTTGACTTTGTCAGACTGGGTTGGAAATTAACAATAATTTGCTCTTTTAGATACTTTTCTTCTGTAAACAGTGAACTAATCTAGTTAATAGCTTGTAATGATATGGGAGATGCGAAACCATTCTATAAAGATTTTCCATTTCAAAGAAAAACCCTTGGTACGTTTAAGGGTGAATCTGACAAGTGAGATACATAAGAAACTTGTCTGATCATCAACGCCCATTCATATCCATTGCGCAATAAGATGGATTTGGGATAATTTGAGGAAGACCATGTGGCACTCTCAACACTAATGTTTGTTTTTGAGTGGTTCTAGGATCCCCTTCCTAATTTCAAAAACCTCCTGGATATGTAAATTCCAAGAAATTATTGGGCATATTTGGAATAATTTGGAAATTGCTTTTCAAAAAGATTTCCTCCGCATCCTATTATAGATCATTTAATTTTCTGCCAGATTCATGCATAAATTGATTAAAGGATATTTATTAGAACATTAGTGGAACTTCTTCTACATATGGCGCTTTCCTTTTGAAACCTTGTGAAGTTCTTGCACAATATTAGGAAGATGTATCAGATATTCTGGCATTTGAATACAAACAGAATATGGACTATAATTCTGAATTGTGAACTTTAATATAGAAAAAGGTAGTAAAATGACAATATTATACATATATTTTAAAATTTAATAACGTTAACATATGAATTATGAAATATGAAAACTATTAAAAATCATTTCACATCTAAAACTATAGTAAAACTGTTACAAAGCTTTTATCAAATACATAAAAATAGTATTAGGAAATGAAAAATTGATTGGGTGTTGGAGAATTCATATATTATTCTTTATTGTAAAAGTATTTTATATTATATTTTTATTGTTTATAAAAATTGTTCTCTATCTATATTATTTTAATTATATTTTAAAGCTATATAATATTTTTCTCTTACATATTTTTTTTTATTTCTAATGGCGGGCACCCTTGAGCAAGTACGTACGTACATTAGCCCATTAGCCGCAACAAGTCCGGAAATTGCTTCTTATTTTATCGTTACCTGATGGGCACCTGTGAACCAAGTCACGGAGGTACGAGTAGCATCCTCACTACACACCAGCACAAACCCGTTTATAGTGTGGTCCACATTCATCCATCATCTGAGGAAAGGACAAGAAAGACAGAGAGAGAAAGAGAAAGTACATCCATGCCTGAGCCGGGATTCGAACCCAGGTCCTCCCCCTCCATAGTCAGTTACGCTAACCACTAGACAGGTTGGGCGGCTTTCTCTTACATATTGATTGTATTATATTAACATTGTTTCCAGAAACACTTAATATAGTATTCATTTTTTTAAAATTGCTTGAAACGTCAATTAGATAATTATTATATATTGTAAATTATATATGTCTATAAATTAATATTGTTGATTAATTTCATAACAATTTATTTGTCCACTAGTCCTTATTTCAATCTTAGTAAATTAGACTCAATATACTCTATCCAGTGCATTTAACATGTGATTTATTGATTCAACAACATGAATGTAATATTTTAAAAATAAGCAGAATACTTTATTACTAATTTGTAAATTAATAAAACAAGATAACAAAGTAAATTTTGCTATCATTATTCTAGAACGTATAAAAATGCTTCTTTTACATTCAAATTCTTAATAATAACACATATTAAAGCAAATTAATAATTTAAATAATAGTTAACTTGAAAATCAAAATTTATTCTATAAAATAAATTACCATTTTGTATGTTAAAATGTAAAAACTATTAAAAAGGCATTCGTTTTGTTGAGCTCCATTTTTTAGCAATACAATTATATAAATTTGTAAGAAATATGCAAGAATAATTATTATTATTAAATAACATAATAAGTAAGTAAGAAATGGTGTTTTGAAATTCTAATTTCCTGTTCTAATTTTTTTTAAATAATTAAACCAACCTTTAGCTAAGAGATTTAACTTAGGTATTTTTTCATTAATTTTAACAACTTCTCAAGAATTTATTTCCAAATCTTTTAAAGAAGTGAATTTCAATCCCACAGAATTGGAGATCTTTTAAGGAATTACAGGAGTAGAAGTTTAACTTTGTTTGAGTGGAATTCAATCAATACATTTAGTTAAGATTCTCTGAAATTTCAATAGACATCTTAAATTGTAGTGTAAATAACTATTAAAATGATACTTGTACAACTTATTTTTAATAAATTGTCTTAAAAAAACTCACATAATATATATTGCATTTATAATTATAATCATTATTATAATTTATAAATAGTTAAGAAAATTAAATTTGGTAGTAGAAAAAGTGCAGTATTGTTTTGGCTTACAGCACAGGTATCTACTTTCTTGACCCTGGATTGCGAAACATATGTACCGGTTAGATTACTTGCCTAACGTAAAACCACTAATATTTATTCTAATCCAGAACTCAGTTTTACCTACTCATTGAAGGGATGATCTACTGAGTTGGCGTTGTCCAGACTAAGAATCGAAACTCAGAACTGAACGTTGGGAGCACGAAAGGCTACCACTACACCCCCAGGATTCGTATTTCAAAATCATCAATTCATATTCAGAAAATTAATTCGTGCATTTATTATATAATTATGTTTTTAAACATTTCTTTAAAATCTATTAAGATACTTCATTATTTATAAACTTGTATCATATATGAAACTTGGATCACATTTTTTTATTTATTTTAACACCATTGCACAATTTGTTTGTTCAAATCTTTTAAGGTTGTAAAATTCAATCTTTTCGACTTAAAAGTGATTATACTGAGAAAAACAGTTAAATTTTACTTCTTAATGTAATTTGCTTGATATATTTAAAACCACATATTCTCTAAATTCTTAAAGAAAATTTCTTGTGCATATGATTTTTCTTTTTAAGATAATACGAATTTTTTCCAAAATTCAAAACAATTTCCAATATGAGACATACATTGTAGTTTCACTCATGCTAAATTGAAGTATTGGAACGAATTAACATTTTTTGAACTCTTAATTAATAAAACATTCTTCAATCTTAATTAGATGATTGAATTACTATATAAAAATCAATATAATGTAAAAAAAAACAGTAATATATAAGCATTAGGATTTCTTTTTGCAATTATAAAAATAATCTAAAAAGACAATGAAGCTATGCGATTGGTCTAGATTCATCGATGTTGTTCCTTCTTCTGTAGAATGAGAACCTGGAAAAACTTAGTGTTCTTGAAACAAAATTTAAAATGACAAATTTTCCAGAGTTAATTTATCTTGAAAATAATTATTTGGTAAATTTCAGAGTAATGTATAAAATAAAAAATACTCATACTACCTGATGTTTTTTTTCTAAAGATGGATCTTTGAGACATACGTACATTTTTAAAATTTAGTTTACGAAATTAAAGAAGTGTTCAACATAATGTTTCTTGCATCAGTGTGTTTAAGTGAATCAATATACAAGATTATAATTTCTTTGAATAAAAAAAATGCATTTGTTGCCCCATAAATCCTACTCTGAAAATGAAAACAATGCTCAAGCAAAATTTATTTCAAATGAAAAATATCAATATTCAAAGATTCACAGTAAGAATTTATATAATGATAAATTACATAAAATAATGCAACTTGGTAGTAATATTTTCTTTTATAAATTTAAACAATATTCTTGATTTTCTCATAATGCAAAATTCGGCTTCTAATAATTACTAGGTAAACATAAAAAACCAATTTTTAAACATATATAACTAATTTACTACAAATTAAAATCAATATATATGCAAAACACAAGTTTTCAAGCAATATTTGCTTAAATGAAAGCGATAGCTAAATATGAAAAATATATACAATGAATTATTTTCATCTTTTGAATATTTTTTTTATTTCCAACGAAAATTACAAACTCTTACAAGGAACAGTGAAAATAGGAGTGAACAATCTAAGAGAAAAAAGTCAATATCTCATTAGCAGGTGTCGAGCACTCCAGTAACGCTACACCTCAGAGTCTTTACCAGATCCAAACATATCGCAAGTCTGAATTCCGCTACAGCTTTTCCACGGGATTTATTGGAAATACCCTGTTCAAAGTTGTTCCTCCAACTTGATAAAATACGAGAAGTGAGCAACATTTTCCAGTTTTGACTCATAAAATGTTTGATATAAAGATTTGCGGAATGGAATGATTTAAAGGTGCTTGGCTGTTGAATTATTTGAGTAACTTTCCTAGCCAACAGACCTGATCATTTCCGTAGATATTACAGGGTCCTGTGTTCCATTGTAGTTTTATATGTCGCCCCTCTATCCTCAGACTTTCCATGAGAACCTGACAATCTTGAATGTTATTAGAGATAGATATTTCACGAGATCTAACAGCTTGAATGGCGGCTTTGGAGTCTGATGGTATAACTACCTTATTGCAAGAGTGTCTGGGGACAATTTGCTTCAGTGCCCCATAAATAACTATTATCTCAACATCAAAGGCCTTTTTTGTTTAACAACTGGCGCATGAAAAGAAAATATGGAAGAGAATATCCCAACTCCGACGTTCGGGGATTGATCGATTGAGGAGCCATCTGTATATACACTACTGACCATTAAAATTGCTACACCAGGAAGAAATGCAAATAACAAAATGATATTTATTGGAAAAATATATTATACTAGAAATAACAAGTGATTAAATTTTCAAAAAATTTGGCTGGATAGATTCTGAGAAATCAGTACCCAGAACAACCACCTCTGGCAGTAATAACAGCAGTTATACAACAACAACAGCTAAAACAACAAAGGACAACAAACAAAGGGCAACAGCCGAACATGTTCCGCATCAAGGAAGGTCCGTGCAATAAAGGCAAAATGCAGTCGGGCATTATCCTGCTGAAACGTAGGGTTTCGCAGGGCTCGAATAAAGGGTAGAGCCACGGGTCGTAACACACCAGAAATGTAACTTGCACTGTTCAAAGCACCGTCAATGCGAACAAGAGGTGACCAGGTGATGGGCCAGTATGACGATGACGAATGCACGCTGCCAGTGTGCATTCACCACGATGCCGCCAAACATGGATGCGACCATCATGATGCTGTACACAGAACCTGGATTGATCTGAAAAGATGACGTCTCGCCTTTCGTGCGCCCAGGTTCGTCGTTGATCACACCATTGAAGGCGCTCTTGTCTAGGACGCAGTGTCAAGGGTAGCCGCAGCCATGGTCTCCGAGCTGAGAGTCTATGCTGCTGCAAACGTGGTCGAACTGTTCGTGCAGACACTTGTTGTCTTCCAAACGACCCCGTTTCTTGACTCACGGCTCGTGACGTAGTTGCACGATCCATTACGGCCATGCGGATAATATGCCTGTCTCTCGGCTGCTAGTGATAGGTGGCCGCTGAGATCTACATGTCGTTCCGTATTACCGTCCTGAACCCATCGATTCCATATTCTGCTAACAGTCATTGGATCTCGACCGACGCGAGAAGCAATTCTGCGATAAGATAAACCGCAATCTCGGTACGCTACAATTCGACCTTTATCAAAGTCAGAAACGTGCTGGTATGCATTTCTCCTTCTTACACGAGGCATCACAACAACTTTTCACCAGGCAACAACGTTCAAATGCAATTTTTGTATGAGGAACTGGCTGAACAATTTCCTCATTTATACACAATGTAGGTGTCGCTACTGGCGCCTGCTTTGTCTGAATGCGCTGAAAAACTAATCATTTGCATGTCACAGCACCTTCTTCCTTTCGTATAAATTTCACGTCTGTAGCATGTCGCCTTCTTGGTGTACAATTTTAATGTCTAGTAGTGTATATGTAACCATTCAGATTTAGGGTTGAATATTTTCTTAGTTTACTTTCTCTTCAGTATAGATTTTTTAAAACTTTTATTATTTTCAAAAAATACAAAGGATGACAATGTTAGCAGTACACTGTATTTTTTTTTTTTTTAGTTGTGTACCTGCTGCACACTTTAAATTTTATGCTTCAGATGTAAATTTTAGATAAATTAATTTATATTAAAAATACTTTTTTTGTTTACCTTAGGTACAAAATTTTGTAAAAATTGATAAGTATACAAAGTGCTTTAACTGTAAACATTTGTTTACGGTTTTTTAAAATTGATATTTACAGTTCTCAAAATTTACTCGCTTGATGACAGTAACAGAATTTAAAAATAAAAATAATGTTACGAGCGCTTTTTGTAACTGAAGGAAAATAGAGTTAAGAAATATCATTATTTGAAATAAAAAGGATGATTGTAAACATTTATTTTGATAAGTACAATTTAATAAGTATTTGTAGTTATAATTATTTATACCCATGAATATATAATATATGTATTTAGATATATAAATAAACACAGAATTCAATTACGGAGAAAGAAAGATATCTTTGCTTGTGAAAGTAAAACCTGAAATTGGGAAAATGTCAGATAGTCAGGCATTAGAATCGAAAATGTTCCTTTTTTGTTATTTTATCCTTGATTCCCAGATGTTTGTTTCTTTTAGTGCTTTTCCATTGTCAGTCTCAGTTGACATTTTTGTTTTCGAAACGAATTGTTTCGGTTTTACTTATTCATTTAGTATTTTTATTGTAGAAAATAAATATAAATATTTTTATACCTTTATTTAAACATACATAATTTATTAAGAAACTAAGCTTAAAATATTCCTAGTATAAATCATATTTTAATTTAGGAAATACTTTAGGTGTATTATAGAGTTTAATGTTTTTAATTTTCTTTCCTAGGAGAAAATAAAGTTATCGTATTTTTAACAGGGAATTTATAAAACGCTAAACAATATAATATTTTTATTTAAAAACTTAATTAGTCATAAAAATACACTATTATGCAATTGAAAAATTTTTTACAGCAAATTAACAACTATTAAATCTTGTGTAAAAATATTTAGATTTTAGTTTGTTAAACATAGATTATAGTATTTTGCTTGTAAATCATTTGAAAGTGAATGGAATCTACTACTCGATTCCCTCTCGAAAGTCATACGAACAGAATGCATTTTTAAGCAATCTTTGCCACTTTTAATTCTCAAAACATAAGATTCGAATCTCAAATAAAAATACGTAATATATTTAAGAAATATACTGAAGAATTAATACTCTTGAGATCATTCTAATTACATATGTAGAAGTAATTTAACTATGACATGATTGGTAAAAGCGGAGTTCTACTTGCAGTTATTTTATCGAAATACAGAGGGCATTAACATATTTTTGTAATGATTTCGATAAAGAATGAAGAAAAGTAAATGTTTTAGAATAAAAAGTTTTGGCAACAGCTTATTATTTGAAATGAGAAATATCGTCTGCTGCTTTTAAATTTATTCTTCTTTCAAAATGTCACATGTGAACACGCTGTGGATAGAAGGATATGTTTTTGCGCTTTCCGAAGAGAAATATTCTTATTTCAGAATTTAAAAACTTTGTGAAATGCATGGTATTAAAATTTCTGAGTGCAAAATCAGCAAGCAACATTTTTAATCGGACAGGTAAAAACCGTCATTCATTATTTTTACATGGAAAGAAGACTTTACACGAATATACGAAAAAGGTACGTACTGTTTCAAATTTTCCTAAAGTGAAATCGCTGATAATCCGCTAACACAGAAATCAACTGCAAGGTCCTTAGATACATCTGCAGAAACAATAAATAAAATAATAAACTAAGATTTACAACTTAAAAAATCTAAAAACCATAATGTTCACCAGCTTTTGCAGAGACATGTGGCTGAACGCGAAACATTTTGTAGAATCCTGTATGAAAACCATTTAGCATGAAGAGATAAACATACATTGTAACCCTTCATGAAGCATGGGCTTACCTAAATAATTGCAATAAAGAAAGGTCTAATTACTGTAGAAAACAAAAAGAAAAAATGTACAAAGCTGGTTGCATCAATGTAAAGAAAGTTTCAGTAAGGGGTTTATGATTGTCGAAAGTTTCTCCTACAATGGGAAATTAAAAGTAAGAAAAGTGGAAAAAAATATTAAAATCAACTCTTCATACTATCAAGAGAAGATTTTACGTCCAATATTTACATAAGAAATTCCACTTCTTATCCCAATGACTTTCAATGAGTGAAACTTTATCAAGATAAATCAACAAGCCATACCTCGAAAACTACCCCTGCATTCCTTGAAAAAATGAAGACTAATATAAGTATTGCATATATACCTTTTCAACTTATTCCTACAAAGTCGCCTGACAGTTCACCTATGGACTATTGTGCCTTTGGTTTACTAACTAGAGCTCCTTCTAATCGCAAACCCACCACGAGAGATGGACTCTGGAAAGTAGTGGAAGAGGAATGGAAAGCAAAACACCTGGATATTTTACGAAAAGCTTTTCTATCATGAAAATCACGATTCAGACTTATAGCCAATAAAGAAAAGCTATCAGTTTGAACATTTGAAAAAATAGTCTTTACTATTTAAACATAATTAAACAGCTCCGAAATCTTCTAAAAATATATTATACCCTCTGTATTTTAAGTAATTTTTCAAAGTAACATACATCTTTAGTATACAAAAAGATCAAATTTATTAAAATAGTGGTTCATATTTAATAAATTATATTAGTTACCACTGGTTTTATTTAGTTTTGTTCTGTTATTCAAGAAACGATTATGCTACTTCCTTTTCCTTACCGAATTTTAGAATATAACAAGTAAAATAATATTATTTGTGGTATATTGTTGCATAAATTTAGTATGATTATGAACAAAAACTTGCAAGGCAAAATTTTTAAAATACAAAGAAACCATTATTAGAGAAAAATAATATCGTAGTTTTTTCTCATTCCAGATGCTCTAACATTAATGCGTGAATTTAATAATCATTTACAATGTATTTAATTTATAAATTTAGTAATAATTTCCTATAAAATACTAATAATACATGTTTTGTATAAAGCAAAATAATTTTATAAAATAAAGTTTGAAGGTAAAATGAAAATTCCTGCAACTTTTACACATAAAAGTTTAGTTAAAATTACGGAGTTTAAGCTATAAAGTATATGACAATCAAAAGTAAAAATTATAATTAATGAAAAATGTAGTAAACAGATGTACATGGCTCTGTGAAATGTATTCAAACATTTAATTTAAAATCCGTTGTTCCTTTATGATTTACAATCTAGTCAAAATAAATTGCCTTGAAAACGTAAAATAAAATCTGAGCATTTTTATTCCAAGAAAGACATTTGAGTTTGCTAGTTCCATACATAACAATACTTTATTCAAGCAATAAACCGACTGTTTTCCATTAGTCTTATTTGAGTCTGAAATACTTTTATTTTAAAGCAAAATCTGACTCAAAGAATATAAACATAAACATTTGCAACAATGGCATTAAAGCAGAGATTAAAAAAGGTAACATAACGACCTAAAAGAGGTGCAAGCACGTTTTCAAGGTTTTATTGTGAAAGTAGTTTTAGGATGAAGAAATAAAGTTTGCTTTCATTGCGTTTCTCCATTTGTTATTTTACCAACATGATTTAACTGAAACTTTGTAAATTTGTTGAACATTTTGTTTTTTATTTGAAAATCCGATATAAAAAATTGCAGGGAATTTTCAACATTTACTTTTACATGTAAACTTAAAAGTAACTAACTTGTAAATACTTAATTATTTTTCAAATACCTGCTTGATAATCTGAATTTAGTAAATATTTACGAAATTTAAAATATGAATCAATAAATATAATAGATTTATCGAAAATAATAGAATAGTTTTCTGTTTAATTTTGAATAAAAATTAGAAAATTTTTATTAGATATGGCCAAAAAGAAAGAATTAGTATAATAAATACTTCATTGAATATTTTTCAAATGGTAGAAAATATATAATAAGCAGAAATATTTGTTTATATTATTTTCCTTAAATATCAAATCATTTACAAAAATAGATTTAACTAAACCTGCAAATAAAATATTTATGAATCTAGGAATTTAATTGGATTGAGAAAAAAAATCAAGTATTGTTTTGGAAGATGTCTACAGTGCGATTGACATCTCCTAAGGTCTTGATAAACAATTTCAAATTGATATTCCTTAGAAAAGTAATGTTCCACAGTAAGAAATCATTTGATTGTTTTTTGTTTGGTCTATTCAGTTTTGAGTTACAGGGTGTTAAAAATGGAAGTTGATAAATAAAATATTCAAGACACTTTACTGTTCTTTTTCGATAAAGTGGAAATGCAAGTCCAGCTTTTGTAACTGGAGATGGTGTTCATCGTTTCGATATTGTAATATCGATACTCTAACATAAGGAGACTGTAACGTACAATATCGATTTCACGGTATTATTAATATTAAATTGATTGGTATTTTTAATATTAAAGATTCATCACACACAATTTAGATCTTTACCAAAAACGTCAATAAAATCAAGTAAATTATCAGGCACGTCGTATTATCATCCAAATTTGACCCAAAAGCAGTTTTAAGTCATTTGCTCAAAATAAATTCAAACAATGCTAAATAAAGTCAGTTCACGTAAAAATAATGTTTTTTCCCTCAAATTTATATTAAGTTATTGATTCAAGAAAAGTGTTTGAGAAAAAATCAATATGTGGATGAATTTGATACATTAAATTAAAAATGATTTCAGGAATAGTAGGAAATAATAAAACTGCCAGCTCATTATAATAATGTTAGAAAGCATTTTACAGTGAATTTAAAAAATCTGATAATTAACTTTTATTGTGATGAAAAGTAAATCAAAAATAAAACGTATAATTTGAAAAATTAAAGCTGAAATTGAAAACACCATATTTCTTGCTTAGTTACTAGTCTTCTTTATCGTATTAAGTGCTATTATGATATAATTATGACTGAAAAAAAATGGGTTCAAAATGTTTTCTTTAAAGAGGAATTTATTATCTTAAAATTGTTTTTAGTTGTAATATGTTCGTGTAAGGTAAAAAGATATGTTTTTACTTGCTCTGTAACTGTTGCACTCTTAAATAAAATTTAGGAAAATTTCTCCCGAAATTAGTTTAAATACTATGCTATCAATTATAGGGAAAACTATGAAATTAAAGGCACATAATTTATAGCAAAACAGAAGATAAATCACTTAAATTATTTTGAGAAATATTTTATAAATTAAACAATTTATTATGTTGCTTATTTTAACTTTATTAATAATTGAATACCAAGATTAATTATATTAATAATGATTTAAATGAAAGTCATTATAATTTTATAAATGCTATTATCGTAAAACAATATTAACCAATAAATTAATTGCTTAATATTCAAGAAGTGTGCATTTATGGACATTAATGTGTTATTCAGTTGTAAAATTCTTTAAGTAATTATTGTCGTATTTTAAATGTAGAATTTTTTCTGTAGATGTTGTAGAAGAAATTCTGATTGAATTTCTTTGATGGAAAAACTTTTAAAAAGGTATAAAAGGCATAGTTTCCATTAATTATGAAATATTTATAAGATTAAAAGAATATCAGAAAATGTTAAAATCGCTTTGTTTTGAAATTGTAAAAAATTTAAATTATTTACACAAAATCTCTTTCAAATAAATGTTTTTTGAATTAATTTTGAAAAATACATCTAATATATTATAACTTCAAATATATATTTAAAATAAAAACCAATTTAAAGATTTTCCTTTATTTCGAGATAGTTTTCAATTACTGAGGGTTTTCATAAAATTTTTAAAATTTATATTTTAGACATTCCGATAATATATGATCTCAGAAAAGCTTCATTATTTTGAATACACAAATAAATATATTTTAAAGTCTCTGTGGAACTTTGATTTCATCTCATATGTCACTAAATTTATCATAAATAAATTTAGAACTAAAATCATGTTTTACTAGTTGTTATTCGCATGTGAATTATATGAGTGATAATCTTAACTCAAATATTCAAGAATTTATTAATAGTAAAAAATAAATATAAAAACGTTAAATGTTTGACATGTAAGATGGATAAATACATAGAATATTACAAGAAAATTGTACTTTCTAACATTTTTGTAAATAGAAAATTTATATGAAAAAGTTTACGTAGATTTTATTTTTGAAGATTTGAAGCATTATAATAATTCTTAATACAGTTATTTTTTTGCAACATTTAACTATATACAGAATAGATAATCAAATTTTTAAAATGTATTTACAATAAGTAATAAGAAATTTATTCCGATATATACATTTTAAACCTTTTGGTGCAGATTTTATTTTTACAAAATTTATTTTTTATTCACAAAAATATTAATTCGAGCTGAATTAAAGAGGCACAAGCAGAAAATTTTTATATTATGCTATATAGTGAATATACTACCTCTTTAATAATTATTTTTTAGTTTCTATGAAAAAGTATTCCCATGGAATTGTGTGTATTAATATAATCATCTTTTTCTCTTTTTTTTACTGAGAATGAAATATTACTTCTTTACGATAGAAAGGTTTTGTCACAATTATTTGTATGAGTATCTTTCATGTTATCAAAAATGTTATTTTGAAGAGTAATTAGCACTGATAAAAATATTAAATATATGACAAAAGAAAAATATGAAAATTAGCTAGGTATTTCTGTTCTTATAAGAATTTTTAAAATTTGTAATAAATAATTACTTGTCTAATGAGAGGTTATTTATATAATGAAATATAAGACTTGTAATTAGTTACAAATATTTAAATGAAGTTGATATTAATTCTCGAAACTATTCTATGCAATTTTAACTATATTTAATATTATTAAATAAGATATCAAGGTAAGTAATTTTAAAAACAAAATTATTAATCATTCTTACATATTATCTTTTACTAAATTAAGAATTCTAAATAAACAAATATCTTTCAAAGTTAGTAAATATATTTAGAATTATTATATTTATATTCTTGAAAGAAATATAACTATAATCTATTTGTTCATTTTATTTATTTGTAATGAAATATTTAATTAATATATTTTAATTAACTTAATTTTCCTAAAGAAAATGACTTCAAATTTTCTCATTAAAAATAACAGTTTAATAAATGTTTCATGAAATATTATACACGTAAGAACGTTGTCATATTTTATTTTAGATGATTGGTTTTATATTAACAAATGATGTTAATATTGTAATTTAAAGTTTTATGTTATACAATGAAATCAGTTGAATGTGGTTTGTCGATATTATTTGGTGTTATATAAGACAGATAATTAACTTTTAGATTAAATTGAATCAAAATAAGAACTTCATGAGAATTTAAAATTTGAGTAAGAATATATGAAGATACATGACATACATAAAAATGTATTGAAAATTGAAATGATACAATTTCTATTCACCATGTGATGAATTTTAAGTAGCACATATTAATATTTTCTTCAGACGTAATTTGTATATTCAACATATAAAATGAGTCAGAAATTCCATATTATGCATGTGATAAATCTATTTCCTTATGAAAAATGCTTTCATAAAAGAATAGAAATTATTAACCACTGAAGAGGATTATCAGATTTACATATACGAGAAATACAATATAATTCAATAAAATGTGATTGAAAAGTTTCGAAAATTATATAATATACATAAAATATATAAAAAACATGTAAAAAGAAATTTTATTACAAACATAATTACTGGTTTAATAGATAATAATACAAAAACTACCAGTTTAAAAAAAATGCTTTAAAAGAAAAACAGGAGATGTTTTGAAAATACTTTATTTTAAATAAATTGAGAATATACATTGGTTGAAAAAAAGTTACAATAAAAATAAGATTTAAACCTCAAAATAGAAAAATAAGCACATTGAAACAAAGAAAAGAATTACTTTCATGAAATTACAGATACTGGGACTTATAATTATCATAAATATTTATGATTAATTTAAATATTCTGGAAAGAAATAAACATATATGAAAGGAAAGGGAAAAAACATCTTTATAGTCGCTGAAATAAATTTCATTAATTTGGACATAAGAATTACTTAAATAATTAATTGATTGAAAAGATTTTTTTATCCAGTTCATTTTTGATTATTCAAGTAAAATTACAAACACATATTTCAACAAATCGAAATAATTGTAAGAATTTTTCATTCCCTCACTTGTAAAATATTCAGATAAACAAACTTTAAACGGTCGTAACACAGTTCAACTGCCTAAAAAATTTAAAAATACAATTCTTTGTTTTATATTTATTCATAGTGGGGCTATTTTTTGATAAAAATATAAAATTTCTTGGTGAATTTATCATCCTTTATTATGCCTGAAAGATACAATATGTACAAAGGAATTTAAGAACGTATATTTTACATGAGACATTTTCTTAAATTCAAGTAATTTTTGTTTTTATTTTTTGGGATGAATTTCAAATAAGAAAATCACAAGTGTTTTATGTTACAAGGAATTTCACTTTTAACTCATTTTTCACTTTTCATTAATGATGAACATGAAATAGCAAGATTATTTATTCATAATTTGCATTTAAATTTAAATTTTCCTTTTTTTATAAAAAGCATATGAAGATATTCCATGTAATTAAGAATTTAAATATTCAGATTTTTATGAAAATTTGTATACTTTAGAATATGGCTATAGCCGCCCAACTTGTCTAGTGGTTAGCGTAACTGATTACGAATGGGGAAGACCTGGGTTAGAATCCCTGCTCGGGCATAGATGTACTTTGACTTTCTCTCTCTGTGTTTCTTGTCCTTTCCTCAGATGATGGATAAACGTGGCCCACCCTATAAACGGGTTTGTGGTGGTGTGGCGTGGGCGATGCTACTCATACCTCTGTGACTTAGCTCACAGGTGCCCACCGGGTAACGATAAAATGAGTAGCAGATTCCGGCCTTGTTGTGACTAATGGGCTAATTAACTATACTTGCTCAAGACTGCCCGCCATTAGAAACAAAAAAAAATATGGCTATATATGTATTTCATTTACACATTAATACTTAAAAAACGTTAGAAAAAAATTCTCAATTTAGATATGCTACGCAAAATTTAAAAAAAAAAAACCTATATTCATAATATTTGTTCATGATACTTTCTTTTTAGAAAATAATTAATGACTGTTTGATCTTTGCTTTGAAATAAAAGTAGAAAACATTTTACTTATCATTTCAAATCATCAAAATAGGTGCTTATGAAAATATTCTATTTATGAGTGCGCGTGTGATTTAACTATATATATAATTGAACCACTAAAACTTGCCCCATACGAAATTTTATTTAGTTGAAAAATATTAGATGTACAAACATTAATAAAACTATCTTGAAAATAAGTTATGAAACTTCATTATTTTTTCATATATATACAATTTTAAATATCCTTTAAACCGTAATAAAACAGGATTGGGGACTAGTTATCTTCATATTCAAATAACTCTGCAACAAGTATGCTGAGGAAGGCTCCTTTTTTTTATAAAGATTACTTTATAAAACGTTTTGGAAAATTTATAAGAACCAGATAATCTAGAATCTGGATTGCTAATGCTGTCTAAATGAAACTTCGTTATTTGCACATTTATGAATTCTAAACTGAGCAAAAAATATGAATAATATGCTCAAAATTTTGAAAAAATTAATTAATTACATTAAAATAAAATGCATGAATAAATTTTGTATATATCCAATTCTTTTTTACTACATTTATAATGATCATTGCAAACTGAATGAGAATAAGAAATTTCATTGAAGAATCAAAATAAAAGATATTTTATTTTCTATTAAATTATATCTTCTCAAATAATAATCCTATTATTTTTGAAGTAATTAAAACAACAAATTGTTGAGCTTAACAATGATTCTTTTCGAAACAATAAAAAACGGTTGCTTTGAAGATTTAAAAGCAGAAGAGTTGAGGATTATATGAGTTAAGTTAGTGTTTTTTTCATAAAAAGATGTTTGCATTACTTGGTATATTTTTTTATTTTTCATTTAGAATTCTAAATTCTTAAGGATTGTCTTTCTTCAAACATTTATTTTTATTTAAAGCTTTTTTAATTTCAAAGATGTTTTGTGTATTTTAAAAAGTTATGGTCGAAAAAGAATATATAAGAACTTTATTCAGTAAAGAAGTTAAGAAAATACCCACCTGTTAAAAATTTTTTTCATTTTTTTCATTGTGAACTTTCAAAATGTTTGTCCTATGAAAGCTCCATTAAATTTTGAGTTATTTTTGCTCTACATTAAGATTCAATATTTTTTCGAATCCTTGGAATTATTGTTTAATCAAAAATAATAAATTTGAATAGTTTCATTATTTAATCATTGTTTCAATATTGATATATTGAAACAATGATTAAGTAATTAGATATGTTGAAGAAAATGATATTTCCAAGGGAGAAAAATCTCTAAAAATTGTGATGGAGAGAATAAATCCTTTTCTTTTGGATTATTCTGTGCTCCCTTTTTAGATATTAATGTCACCTCTGAGCCCATTTCTTGAGGCAATGTTCCCATAACTTAATAGTAAGCTTTTATTTCTTCCCTAAGTTGTATAATACGTTTTCCCTAAGCTCTCTTCAAATGATTTTTTTAATACATTTGAAAAATTCATATCTTAATGAAAAACTTAGGTATTGGGTATGAAAAGTTTGTGTAGTAGTCTTCGTTAAATCAAATATACATCCTTTTATTATAAAAATCTGTCGACTTTGCTGGATTAAGACTTTCATAGTTACTACTTAACAACTGTTATTTATATAAATAAATATATAACTCAATTCATTATATGGTTTAGCAATATGTTAAGAAATATATAATTTTGTGATGGTTCACAAATTGTATTCCTCTCGACAATTGTAATTGAATATTATTTTGTTCACCAATGTCGATGCGAACATAGAAAGAACTGTGCTATAATGAAATACATATAGAAAATAAATTTATAATTAAAACTGCAAGAAGAATAGGATTAGTGTCGAAAATTTATATTAAGAAATTTGAATTTTTTTATTAGCTGCATTCGTAATTACGAGTATATTACATGTGATTGCAATAAATGTTATATTAAGATATGAATATTTTAAATTTATATAATTTCGAAAATAATTCCCAATAATTTCAAATAAGTAAAACTATTATTAGTTTATTCGCGTACTTATAACTGATATAAATGAGTTTATCATAATTTTTAAAAGGAATCTAGTAAAAAAATAAATTATACGATTTAAATTTTTATAATTTATATTTTTGAATAAAAATCTAAGGTGTTTTAAAACTAATCTGTTCACAGCTGTATCTCAAGAGATTAAACCTAAAAACCTATCAAAAAACAGGATAGGCAGAAATAAATGTATTCTAATTATAATAATAAAGAGATAACTTTAAATGGAAGAGAATTTTTTTGGCTTAAGGAATTCTTACTTTCTTAAAGAAGGCAAAAGCCTTAGTATAATTGCAGACTCAAAATATGTAAACAAGCAGTAATTTTCCTAGTAAATAGTTGCATTTGAGCAGTTAAGAATTTGTAACTGCAACTGAATGTTGATTTTGACATTCGCTAATGAGAATTTAATGCATAGAAATTTTATCCACCCATGTCTTATATTTTTAAAAGAAAAAAGCGTTTAAGAAGAAAAATTTAGAGTGTTTTTAAAAACATATAACGCAGACCACTTTTCTTAAATTGGTATCTAATACTATTAATGTTTCGATCACTCATACAAATTTAAAGAAAACATATTTTGTTTAAATAATATCTACAAATAGATCAAAATTATATTGGTAAATTGAAAACCTTTTGTAAAATCGATTGCAACTTTTATGTAATTAATATTTTTGACAATAAAATGCGTATTTAAATGAAAATATCATTAAAGAATAAATTGTTTTTACTTTGAGAGACTAATTATGAAATTTTTACGGTCATTTTAATTTATGAGTATAATGTAAGCAGAAAAACAGTAACTTTTTTTTAAAATTAACTATATAATATATAGAAGTGAATAAGAACTTTATGTAACAGTTACTGTTTAAGTAAGAAAATTTTAATAATCATATAATTATAATGGAATTAAAATACCTAACTTATAAATGGAATTAAAATACCTTACACATTTATAAAGTCTGATAAAAAATTTTACAAATTCATTCATATTGTAATAGAATTAACTATAATAAGATATAAAGTAGTAAGTCCATAAATATTATTATTATCAACAAGCATTATTTAAAATTTTTTAATAATATCCGTTGGTAAATTAAAAGTTCCTGATTAGAATAAAGAAGCTTTATTTTTATTACAAATTGAATTTCCGTTATATAATATAATTAAAAACGGATTTATTATAATAACAGATAAATAATATATACACAAATTAAATTTTTTTTTGTACAGAAATTTCAAAGTTTGTAAAATGTAACCCTTTAAAATTGCGGTTTTCTACAGTACCACTATTTTTTAATAAAAATAGTGAAGATATAATAACAATGTATTTAAATACTACGCTAAATTTACAGAAAATATTCATTCAAAATACAAATATACATTTTTAGCAAGATCAAAATAAGACAAGCCAAGTCAAAATAAATCAAAATTAAATATTTATAAAGCTAATAATACTGAACCCGATTTCTTTTTATTTTGATGACATTTATAGTTTGTGATTAAGCAGAATATTAATATAACCGAAGTTAATTACGATGCTTGTTTTGATGAATGAAGAAAATTATTGATGGTGAATCTAAATTCTTATCCAATATTGAGATTAATTATTAATGTTTCACTAATTCACTTTTTTAAACTGTATTTCTTATTGCATGATTATTTTATAGTTTGTATATTCTTTATAGCAAAATGTACCATATTACATAATTAATTATCACAAACACCATTAAAAATTAACTATGACAATTCAAATAAATTGTCAGGAAATAAGTGGAATTGCATTAATATTTGCTTACAAATAGTGAAAGTTTAAAAATAATTCTTTTCTTAGATAAAAATTATGTTGAATACTTTGTATTCAAAAGTTTTATGCGATGTATTTAAATAAAGATATGTATCCAAGAATTTAAAAGAAAGTTTCTAAATTTATGTGTTATTTAATACAGTATACCACCGGATTTTTAAATGGATGCACGATATGCAAATATGTTTTTCTCTATTCCAGTTTATGAAATTTTCTACACAAGACTTTGTTCTTCATGTGTTTTCGTTGACTTTCTTTAAATATAAATGTATGGATTTTGTAATGATCTTAAATCTAACGTAATTTAAGTATAAATTAATTGTAAAATCATTGGCTGATAATATTTATTTTGATATAAATTTTGAAGATACTTGAAGTTTTATTTTGAGCAGATTTATAATTCTTAAAAATAATCTAAAATTCTCTTTAACTATTAACATTAAAAATCTACTAAGACTTGTTTAAGCGTCTTCTTCATCCAAGTACATTAAGTGAAAATTTTGAACATGGTTATTTGAATTGCTTATAGGTTTATTCACTCAGAATAAATAAATATATTAGTCAGGTTACACATTGATGTTGCTTAAGCAATTACTTCTTTCAGCAAGGATTGCCTCTTATTTATCTTTTGACGTCTTGATACTTGAAATGAATAAGTACTACATCTAAAATAATAAAAGTTCTTTTCTTTCTCCTGAAAAAAAATTGATGCATTATGTTTAAATTAATCTAACCGTACTAAGAGCTTTCTATTTTCATTTTACAGAATATATTTCAAATTAACATGCAATGTATGCCACGTAGAGCATGCATCCAAAGTTGCAGATGAAAAAATATTGATTGAAATTTCACAGATAAATGCTTTTTTCTAATTAATTCGTATATTAATATGTCACCAATGTAATTTACTTATAAACCTTATACATTTATTAACAAAAATCATTCACTAGTAGTAAATATGCTGCTGAACAAAAAAATATATGTGCATTGATCTTAACTATTTTTCATTATAATAACTGAATTTTAGCAGCACTCTGTCCATATCAATGGATCAAAAGCCTAAGTTATGGCCTTATGTTGTCAATTATCAGAGAGTACACCTGTATCAATAGTTATGGAGAAAGTTGAGAACTTCAACAGCTGAAATATCTGCTGGATTTCATCTGTAAATTTCTACTAAATTGAATTTACCCTGTATATCCCATCTAAAACCATGAGTTAATGAAATCTTTGAAAATTGTAGTTTTGATAGATCTATTTTATCAACAAATGAATCCATCACATTATTGTGGGCTTCTTAATTTTGCATTGCGTCATTCCCGCCAGATGTAAATAGTTATGAACATTTTTATTAAAAATGAATTGAGCTTTATCTTAGATTGTACTTCAAACACACAGGATACATATGGTTTTTCATCAATCTTTCTTCTCAGTAACAATAACCGCTATATTTCAAGACATAGTGTACATTCATTTATGCTGCTATGTATTTATCGCAATGAGTGTACTTTATGTACATTCATTGCGATTTTCAATTTATGCTGCTATTTCTTATCAACAGAGTGAGAATAAATAAATCCGTTATGTGTGATGTGACCAATGATCAATAGAGTCTGCTCGAGGAAGACCAAGTTGCTTTTGGTTGTAAGCAAAAAGACAGTTTTGCCACTACAGTTACAATTCAAACTAGAGTATTTATTCAATTGTTTATAAGGAAAAACGTGGGAAGAATTTGATTAAACTTAACTCTGCTTTCGTATTTTTCCAATCACCTGGTCAGCAGATTATCGGTTTCTGATTGATGAGGTTATATCAAGTTTTACGTATTTTAAGGAAGTTCTTAATAGAACCTTAAAACACACGTTATATATAATATAACGAGGACATGACAGTCAGTATGTTTACCCATGCTACTTCATTCTGACTGATATGTCACCTAAGACCATTCATTAGGGGATGTCACAATTTGAGCATATTCATGACCAAAAAAAAAAATTATGCACAGAGAGCACACAGGTATATAAATAAAATTATGTGCAATTATTTGATTTTCAAAAAGTTTAGTTTTTTTTAGCCTCTGATGACATAATTTTAAATTATTTATTTTCAATTGAAATATTGATCTCAAGTTTTACTAGCATGTGTTTTAATTTAGACTTAAATCCATTCAACAGAATCAAAAATATTATTCTCTGAGCAGCACGAATTTAATTTCAACCATCCTGTATAAAATTGCTTTTGATATTTTTGGGTAAATAAAGGATACTAATAGTTATATTTTTTCATTTTGCTGTTTATAAAATTATTGAATTTATGGTGTAAAAAAATACAGAAATATATTTTGAAAAGATAGTTGATCGTAGATATAGAAAGTTTTTTGTAAAATTTTAACAAAAAACTTTCTTTATCTACGATAAAAGAAACAAAAGTCTTCCCGGGGCGCACAACCAAAAAAGCATAAAGAATACTTTTCTACTCCATAAAACAGAAAATGCACGAGTCAGTCACAATATATTCTTGTTAATAGTAAATTGTTTTGAAATAGTATTGAGTTTTGCTATTTTAGATGTCTTTTCTAGGTTAACGAAACAGTTTTCAAGCCAATAAAAAATCTGATGTATACATAAATAAAGTTTCTTGTGTTTGTTTGAGCTAGATTTAAAAATTTAAATGGTATGAAGTCTTCAATGAACAGAAAAATTGACACATTTTATTTGACATTGACATGAAAATTGACATGAGCATGACAATTGCTAAAATGTTTTGAACTAGAGTTGTATAGGCTTGCTCTTTTTTATATACCATATCTTGCTCTTTTTTAGTATACTTAACAATTATTCCCTTATAAAATCTCATGAATTTATTTTCAATAAAAGCTCTTTGTGAATTCATAAATATTTTTTAAATTGAAATTTTTCTTTTTTATTTAATTATTCATCGTTTCGATTGCTAAAAATGTTTAAAAACGCAGAACTTTACTTAAAGCATACAATTATTGTGAAAAAATTCAAATAAATCATCATTAACCTAAATCATAGCAGAATATAAACTTCTTGTACAAGTCAACTTTTATAATGTTAAAAAAGAGAAAAGATATATATTATATAAATGCAGAAATCATGTTTTCCCCAAAAGCATCCTCTTTTTACTGTTTCAGCTGTGATATTCAGTTATACTGTGCATATATATTTATTTTTTGAGAAAAGGTTATTTGAAGATATAGCTAAAATTTGATTTATGATAGATAATTTGTCATATTCAGGAAGGTTTAAATCTAGAAAAAGTAAAGCTTGATGAATGTTGTTGGAGAGTTTCGAGTATCCTTTCAATGCTGAAAAGCTAGTTTTAAAAAAAGAAGGCTTAAAATAAGATAAAGTTATCTATTTTTTAATGTATAAAATAAAGACAGATAATATAAACTACTCATCCATACAGAACAAACAACACTTAAGTTGGAAAAGCCAGTTTTATATGATCTCAATCTTTTACAGGATATCAAATTGAGTAATCTGTAAGAAGTCAAATCAAAACAAAGGACTAGAAAATTAACTCTGTTGTCATATCAGAATTCTAGTTGTGGGAGTTCTGATTCATAAAATGATGAATTCTATTGTCTTTTGATATTTTTATTTTAAAAAAAAATTGTAGAATCTCAGAAACATAACCCAAGCTAAATTTCCATAATCAATTACATTTCTAAATTATTTCATATTCTAATTCCCTGGTGGCAATACGATCCTTCTGATATGAATACAGATGATAACTAAGTTAGAATCCCCACCGGATAGGGAAAATCAGCACCCAATTTCCTTTTTAGGTATTACTCTGGCTAAGTTGCACAAACTCAATAAAGTGAAAGGTCAATTGTGCTTGATGAAATCTAATTATATTGGGGATTAAAGAAGAGGAGGAGGAGGTTACTTTGAATATCAAGAAGGGATATAACGAGGTCAAACGGTTAATTGCTATTTGATGGTGATGTACGATTCAGTTTGACGAAAGATATTACAAGTGTATCGGCCTGGACAGAAAAGGAAGAAAAACACGTGAAATATAATGCTGTTTAAGATTCAATTGATTGATAACAATAGATATCAAGTTGTTTGATGGTATAATTTGAATAAAAGTGAATGTATGAATATGCATGTTTGATTAATCATGCATTTTTGAAGCTGATATTGAGACTGACTATAATATTTGACGCTGTTGATGAGTTGTCCCTTTTAATTGATGATAATAAAGGTTCATCTTGTAAAAAACATGGTAGATAAAATAATAAAACGTATGTTTAGCATGCTGTTTCGATTGAAATTCTACCAACCATACTTAAAACTTCACCTGAAGTCTCATTTTTATAAGGCTCATTTTTATAAGACCTTCTAATTTACAACCTAATAATTTGCACTTTTTAAGTGTAAAATTCATTAATCATATTGGTTTATTATTGGTAAGAATCAGTAAACAATAAATTCTGGATTTCATAATTTTCTCATGGAACTGATACAATAAAAGAATCCTACATGAAATTTTCACTTTTTAAGTGTAAAATCTATCCATAAGATTTAGTGAACATTTCCCACATTTTATTGATAACATCATGACACTCATAAAATAGATTTATCACTAAGATTCTAATGCTCGTTTTTGTTCATGTTCAGTTTTAACCTTTCAGGAAGATCTCCTATGATAATATATGTTTTCCATCTTTTATAAAAGCATGATTTATCTTTCATGTATGTTCCCAGTTTAGTGCCCTGATACTTATTTTCTGTTGTTTTAAATATATCAAGCTCCATACAATAAGTTCTTGCAGTGCTTTGTGTTGCATATGTATTTTCTTTTAACGCAAACACATGCAATCTAACACGGCTTTCTCCAATTTTTTTGGATTGTTTCTCTAGTTTTCTGAGTGGTATAATTTAAAATCTCATTTAAAATTTGACCGTAATTTCGCTTGAACTTTTTATTGCTTAAAAAAAATTATATTACAACTTTCGTATTGCTTTTTACTTTTGAAGGAAAGAATTTCCTATGATTTGGGTGCAATAACTTAGCAATTATTAATTTGAAGTAGTGAATTTATCAGCAATTAATGTTTGATCAAAATTGTTTAGAATAGAAAATTTAATGTATAATATTAGTACACTCAATAAACACTTTAATCCGTTTTAAATAATGTTTTCCAAACTTGAAGAATTAGCTAAATAAATCATAGATGTTAAAATTTTCATAATACTGTAATTTTGTAAACTCATATGAAGTATACATAAATAATATTTTTTATTTATTATGAAACCGAGTATTAAAAGCATGAATTTATTTTTACTGTATTAAATAATCTACAGAAAAAGTATCTGTATACATAGCACATTACTTTATAACTTTCACCAGTAATTATAATCTATATCTAATTCTTGAAAACAGCAAATGTACCTGTGTCTTTTATTATCTATGTATTACTGTTCAACCAGTTTACGGAAAGCAACTGGGACTTTAACTTAAAAAATGTAAAACATTATATAATATTTAAATGGTTAAATATAATTATTTTGCAGGAAGTTCAATAAATTTGACATCAGATTATGTTTATTTATGAAGATGAGAATATGATGATAATATAATTATCAATAGGGGGATTAATAATGAATTACATACAAGAAATATAAATGTAAATGTTATTTTGTTTTACACTATTCTTGTTAATAATCAAAGTTTTAAATTTATGAAATACACTCACGGATAGCTTGTGATATTTATTAAAACAAAATTTTAATTCATAAACATAAGACAATAAAAGAAAATTTATGTTGAATATGTATACAAAAATATTCTCTTGAAAATAATTGTTCTTCAAATAATTAATTAAAATTTACAATTAAGAATTAATAAAAATATAAACATAAAATTTAAATTATTAATAAAAATATAAACATAAAATTTAAAAGCTCAAAATAATTTCATTTAAAAATAAACGCAGCAGCTGAAGTTTTCCCCGTAGGATTACTCATGACGAGATTTCAGATTTTTTGTTGAAACAAACAAATTTTTCATAACTTATTATATTTTTATTGTTTCTTAGATATGTTTCATCTTGAAAAGTTGTCTCCTTCACTTAAGAATTTGCTTTACTGCTGAATAAGACAACGAAGAAATAAATCTGAGTTTAGGAAAGAAACAGGACGATACTTATAAAAAGTGACAGTCGAAAAGTATTTATGAAATGACACACAATATTTTAAGATAAAGAGGATTTAAGGAAACATGCTTCCTTCTCTCTTCTTTTTTTACTTAGTTACACAAGGCTTATGCTCTGATTAAATTTCCTCTTTGTTTACTGTGTATTATACCTTATATTTTTTTTACAAAACTGTTATAACTATTTTAATGAATGATGTTTTATTTTAAATGAATAATAATAATAATAATAATAATAAGAATAATAAGTTTTATTTACATTAAAAACAGAAAAAAACATAATAGCTGATATTTTTCAACAGGTTTTCAGAAGTATAAAAAAGAATTAAATATAATGAACCAAATTTTTTCTCGTATTTTTTTACAGTAAAAGAGATGAACACATTAATATGTTATAAAATTCTTATGAATAGTGCTTAAAATAGGAAATGATGATAATATTGGTTTTCATGTTAGAATATAAAAAACGTTTTTATAAGCTTGGGAAATATGTATGATAATTATTTATGACTTCACTAATTACAATAATCATGATGAATATTTTATAACGCATTTTAATTAGAATTTGAGACCTCTATTGCTTAACATACTTTTTAATATATACAAATTCAAAATCTTACCATATTTATAAAAAAACATGTCCTTGTGTATTCATTATTTATTGAAAATGTATCTGAAATGTTTTTCTTGAACTACTAAAATATTAATTTAGTAACTTCCAAAGATAAACTTAAATATGTATCATATGGTTTAACCATGCTCTAGTGATAGGACACCGCACTTCGGAGCGTAAGGTCCCTTGCTGAATTGTAATCATTATTAAACAATAGTAGATAGACGTTTTGTTTTTGTCTTAACAATGTACGTATGTTAGAGTGGGTTCTTGGGAGTTTTCCGGGTTTTCTCTTTTGCGACACTCCATGGCAACAAAGCATAATGAGATTTCGTTAATGTTGATTCAGCAAAACTCTCGGTTTCCATAAGTTTTAAAAATTAAGGGAATGATTAAGAGTTTGTTCTGTCATTATTTTTCCTCGACAAAGAATAACAACATCAATTTAAATTACATCAAATTAATAAGTCTATTTAATTTATCTTTGTTTATTTTTTAACAATATATCAATTTATAACTGCAAGAATTATTTAAAATTGTTGATAAAAGTTTTTTATCTATAGTTACTTGTATATCTTATTCAATCATGTAACTTCCTACCATTTAAAGAGATTTTTATAAGCATTTTGAATTTAACATGAGAAATGATTTTATGCTATAATTTGTTTTACTAAATTTCGAAAGTTTTTTTTTTGTTTAAGGGTCTTTTAATTTACTAAGGACTATAGAAAGCTGAGGAACATTAATTAATAAACATTGCGCACATTGCAATTTTATAAATTTCTTGAATGAATATTTTCAATGCCCAAGAACTAGTTTTTAAGTAAGATTAAGCAAGATTTTTTTTATTCATATTTATCAAGGATATATTTACTTTTAAAGAATTACATTTCATTTTTGAAAATATACATTTTTACAACTAGAATTATACAGATAAAATATTAAATTCTGGCTGAATTTATGTGTATATCAATATCTAATATCAGGTAGCTCATTATAAAATAATATCTGACGATTGTTATAAGATATTTCATAGTGTATGATAATTTTACAAATCACAAGATTTTAATGATTATTTGATAAGTCAATTGGAGCAATTATTTGCTTATTCTTGTTTCTCAGTTTAATTCTTAGCAATTAATCTTTATTTAGACATTTTTTCTTTATTTTAACATTTTTTAAATCCATTTAAAAACTTATTTATATATATTTCATAATTACAGCTATTAACATAGTAGTCCCATATATTCTCTTACTTATTAAAGTACAAATTATGAAACAGAAAAACTGAACCCAATTTCTTCAGATTTTATTTTTATAATCCTAATTAGTTCATTTAAAAAAAGGAAGAATAAACATTTTAAGCTTGTTAATTGAAAAAAAATACTTATTTAATTAGCTTAGCCTAAAAAAATTATTTGATTTTTAGTTTCATCTATTTTTGTTATATTTTTGTATTCTGCTGATTTTCTATTTAGTACTTATCAAATTAGTATTATTATAAAATATAGATAGAAATACCTTTAATAAAAGAAATGTCTACAATTATTTATATTTTCCGAGCGTTTCAATATGTTTTAAAATCCATCTATATTTTTAAAATTCTAACATAAATCTTTTACTTACATAAATTTTTATATCGTAAATTAACATCATAAATTTTTTACTTTAATTTTTTTACATTATTATATGTTTAGCATTCATATTTTAAAGATAAATATAACTTAATTTGTTTGAAATAAAAAGTTACAAATGAGCTTTTCATTGAATTTATTTCAATTCATATTTTTGGAAAAGTTTTTAAAGGAATAAATTTAACTTAATGTATTCATATTACTTATTTAAACAATAATAATTTATATAACCTTAATATCACTACTATTCTCTTTATATGTCATTTTTTAACAAAGTACTTGTCAGTGTTGAAATATTTAAATAAAAGTGCATTTATACAAATAGAACTATCTTATTAATAAAAGTTCGTTTTTCAACAAAAGAAGATTGATTCTCCAATACAATGTCGAAATTGAAAGAAATTTAGGATCAACTTATTGAATGTTAATAAGACTTTTGGATCAAAAAGAAAACTCCTGTAAAGTTTTTCCAATTTAGCTGTCCGTTTTGATAAATTACACTATTATTTGAAAATAATCCTGTTTGTAAACTTTGCAGATAGTTTACAATCCAATAACTTTGAAACTTGTTTTTTTGTATAAAAAAAAAGAAATTATTAGCTTTGGATAATAAACAATAGCTATAAATGAAATAAATGACTTTATAGGTAAAATAATAAGTACATACTTTGACTAAAAAAAGCATTTACAACAAACATAATTATTTAAAAACTTTCTTTTCTTCTTCATGAAAATGTGGCATTATAATACAATTTTAAAGAATTTAATTTTAAATTTGCATTTATCTGCAATAGATTAATATTAACTTAAAATAATAACAGAAGGAATATATGTGAAATAACTTGTTATCAGATAATAATAGTTAAAAAGAATGAAGTGTACATTTCAGAATAAGAAAAAAAAATATGCCGAAAAAAACTATTGAGAAGAATTGTACTCAGTGCATTTCTTATGGTATTAAAATTAGTAAAAAACTGAATATGTGAGCGCGCGCTTACACAAAAACACACACACACACACATATATATATATAAATATTTTACAGTTTTGTGTTAAGCATTATGCTATTAACCAATCAATAACCAATATTTGTTTCATAGAAGAAATTTAGTATCATCAGCATGCTGTTTTTTTTTAATTGAATAAACAATTATAAATATTGAAAATTTATTTAATTTTTACATTTTATGTGTTTAGTAATTTATATATATTATTATGATTGATTGATTCATTAATTGTTTTGGATAAAATACCAACGAATTATTGCAAAAAATTTCTTTATTTTATTCAAAGCTAATGGGTAGTAAATATGTATACTTTTATGTATGTAACTTATATTTTATATACTTATTTAAATACTGAAGTTAAAATAATATATTCATATAGTAGAAATCAATATGAATAGAAAAAGTACTAGCATGAAAATTTGTTGCAAAATATGACTGATATTTACACTTTAGTATTTATTTTAAAAGC
>JAPDSC010147824.1:61837-95904 GCA_026290005.1 Latrodectus geometricus
TATGTGATAAAAGTGGACGGACGACCATAGGCCTTGGATGAAGAGGTACTGCAGGTGGCAATGAGGTGGACAGTAATGAAACGAGTAATGAAGTTGCCAGATAACTCAACGTTTCCGGTGAAACGGTTAGGTCTCATCTGCACGGCTTAGGTAAGGTGTACAGGCTGAGCAAGTGATTTCCTCATATGCTGTTGGAAATTCATTAGCAATAACGAGTGGTATCCTGTTAATCATTGCTTTCTCGCCATCGTAGAGCATCCATATTCAATTGAGTGCTGATCAGTGAGGAAAGTTACTGGTCACTGGTTTTCTATGACACTTCCAATGTTCTAAATAAAGATTGTCATACCAGGATACTGTCCCGCACAGTCTAAACCCCCCATGCACTTGCTCAAAACTATGCTTCATGTCTGTTGGATTAGTCATCAAGTGGCTTCTTATGAGCTGCTATCAATGGACCAAATAGTCTCTTCGGAAAGGAATATGCTATGATTGAAACGTGTGCAATAGACATTGAAAAAGAAGGGGTAGTACTGTTTAATCGCAAGGGTGTACTGTTTTTGGACAATACGTCGAGGCCAAATGCTGTGCGGATGACCAAGAATACCATACAGCCATTTTTTTCAAAAGTATTTGTGCCATCCTCCTAACTCACCTGACCTTGAACCATCAGATTACCACCTCTTCAATTCCCTGAGTAATCATCCCAGAATACTGAATAATCATCCCAGGTGCTGAATGTCCTGGAAATTACTTCACCAATGAAGCATACATGCACCAAGGTCTCAAGGGCTACTTTGCGTCCAAAACATTAAGTTTTACAGCAAGGGGAGACACGTTAGTGAAGGTGCTGAATGCGAATGGTGATTACTTCAAGGATTAGCAATAGGCTACACTATTTTCTTTTGGGTATTTAAAAATTGCAAGGACTTTATTGTTTACCTTGCATTTAGATCTTAGTAAATAAATGAATACGATTAATTATATATTTTTTAATATAAACATGTTTTTAAAATTCAAATATTTAAAACAATAGAACTGAAATACAATCCCAATCCTATAATTAAAAATAAGTAATTGCTGTTTTAAGATGAGATTTTAGACAAAGATTGTAAAATGAGAAAGGAAAATAATTTTCAAATAATATAAATCATTTTAATTAAGATTGATCTTATAAATAAACTAAGATTTCAATTAAACCTCAATTGATTTCTTAACATTGTTAATTCAAATTTAAATTTATAATGTTTAGCGATTGAGAATTTAATTAAATTTTAATTGCTTTCTAAAAATCATTTTAATTAACAACTATAATTCCAACATGGATTTTATAAGCACATTCTCATTAATATAATATTTATATCATAAATTTTATTTTTTCACCTAAAGAACAATATATAATTTGCAAAATATAATTTGTAGAAAAAATAATTTGGACACCAATAGCAAGTATTAAATTCCAATATTAAAATAAGTAAGAAAGAATAAAATAAAAAAAAGACAAGCAAGTATCACTTCAAGCAACAAAAGAATCTAATCCAAAGCAAATGGATTATAAAATGTTATTTAAACGTAATTATTAAAAATATTATTCTTTTCTAATCACTTATACTCAAAAATTAAAATTTTGACTGAATAACATTAAAATTACTAATAAAACATATTTTACAACAAAATTCATAATAATTGTGCAATTAATTCACACACTCATAAAATCTCACTCCGTATCCTTAAAATATCGGATACTTGGTTCAATAATTGCAAAATATACGGAAATCATTTTTAAAGTGATTTCAGATAAAATATAAGCTTGTTTTTTTGTTTTTAATTTCCACGTATAACTTTTGGGCAAGAAAATAATGATAGACTGGTTGGTAATTTTAACGCGTTTTCAATTTACCAGGTTTACAACTGAGTTATTACTTTCTTTTTAAACCACATTACTCTAGAAAATAGTGTTTCTGTTGAAGAATAAGATATTAAACATTTTCTGAGATATATTTAAGAAAAATTAATGAGAGACTCTGGTCACAATTTAACTTTGCTGTATAAAATATTTTCCATCATAGAAAGTTATCTAGAAATATGTTTTATAGTTAACGTTTATAAGAACATTTTGTAGAAAAAAAAAGGATTTATAATAAAATTTGAAAGAATTACTGTAGAAAATATTGGAAGAAGCTGCAGCCTTGGCAAATTTAATCCCTAAGAAAATCTGGACACTTTCATATTTTTTGAAGTGTGAAGTAATGTAACTAGAACATTTTGAATTTGTAATCCTTTAAGACTAACTTTTTACTATTTTCAATAACTAAGTTTGAGTTAACTGGTATTTTTACTAGTAAATAAGAAAAGATCTATGCGCATTTTGTTCCTTATATTTGGAATGTTTCTCAAAATAATAATCTAGCAGAGAATTTCAAAAATTTAAACTTTTTAATTCCAACAAATTATTTTTGTTACAATCATTATCAAATAGTTTTATTTCTCCAAAATTATTTGCCTTATATTGAGTTAGAGATATTTCGAATATTTTGTGAAAATTTGGGTGTGTCTTTTATGAGACCAGAAAAAAACTACACAGCTTGTGAGTCGATGCAATCCTTTATTAAGAAAACGTTGATGTGACTTATCATCCTGTGATTAAAAGCATGCTACCCTTAATCATGATGCTTATTGACATTGGACAAAATAGGTTGGTTCGTAGTGATTTTCAGGTCATCACCAGGCTCATCATGTCATTTCTCGAAAGACGAAAATGATATTCATCCATGACCAATTCCCTATGCCATTCAATGGTCTAGGTACAATGACACCATGCCAGGCATATGGTGTGGTGTCATTGTACCTAGACCATTGAATGCGTTGAATGGTCAACGGTACCCCTATTTCTAATACTCACGCAATAATTGCACTTCATATAACCTGTTGCCTATGGTTTGGATGCTTACAGGTCTACTTGCTCTTGGAATCAACTTGCTTCATAGTTAAATATTGTTGAGAAATAGCATCCAATAGGTAACTGGAAAATGTATCTGTCTAGGTACTCTGACTTGCAAATGTGCAAACAAATTCCTTTTTGCATGTACGAGTATTTTAGATTCATCGTGTAATCATTAGATGCTACTCATGTTGTGGCCAACACTAGTTGCTGTTTTGCACATAGACAAACCCTGTCCACGGATTTCGATAGTAAAATAATGTTAAATGATGATAGTAATCTTACCATGTCAGAAGATTTTTCTCCTATTCTACGACTGTTGCAATGCTACTCAAGAAACTTAGATGTTTTTTTAAGAGAAGGGAATACTAAGGACTCTTATAACCGAATTTGAAAACCACTTGATTAGATACATACAAAAATTTCATAATTTCTCAAAACATAATAATATAATAATAAATAATATTCTCATTCCTATCGCTCTTGATATTTGAATGACGCTACATGCATTATTTCTTGCTGTTGCAAACTTTCTTCAGAAGTGTATGTTAAGGTATTCATTACAAGTATTATAAATAGATAAATAATGAGTTTTAGTACAATGATACTACTGACGTGATATTATAACTTGTCGATGATTCAGTATATTTCATTAATTTCAAATTTTTGTATATTTTAAATATATCTAAAGCTGTTTATAGGTTGTAAGTAAAGTTGCTTTATGACTTATACACCAACATAAATTAATTTCATCCAAATTGGTGCAAAATTCAAAAAATAAAATATAAAATTTGGTATTAGTAATACTACTAAAGTAATATATTTTAATCAAAAGATAAATAAAATTTTGTTAAAAATTGTTTATGCAAAGTTATGATTTTAAAAATAGGGCTTTTTACAAATAACAATGTTTTCCACTATAAATATGCAGTATTTTAATAAATATTTATGTTATTATATTAATATTTTATTCCTTAATATGATTAAATATTAGATAAATAAAATAAATGTATATATCTTATTATTTTGAAGTATATACCTAAAATTTTTGCATCGTAAAAAATCACATAAAGGAAATATTTCGTTTTTACAAATCATAGCTTTATGTCTTTTTATTTTCTTGCTAGGAAACAAGTTTTGTATGAAAAATAATAATGATCAAGAGATATCTAACCTTTCAAACATTTTCTCACCATTCATGGAAGAAAATGAAATAATATAAAAACTTTGTTGAATACAAGAGTTCTTTGCTAATATTATTACTGAAAGAAAGGTATAATGACACTAATGGATTGCCATCCAATTCTTTTTCTGTCAAAGTATTTTGCTTCCATGGATATTTGAAATGGAATTATAAGATTTAATATGAAAACACATTTTCCTGAAGTAAGTAAGGAAGTGTTTACATTTTTTACTTTTCCAGTAACATCTTCCTTAAGCACTTCTTAAAGAAAACTTTATTTCTTGCAGAAACATTTCCTTAATTAGATTATGCATTCTCATGAATCGAATAAGTTTGAAAACGAAACTTATTAAACTTGTTGAATAAATTTACATAATATATATCATGAGATGTTTTAATTAAATTGGAATATCCATATATATGTAAAATATGGTATGATATTATTGATAAAGTTATAGTTTATATATATATATATATATATATGTAGAACACATTTAATTTTGTCACTAAGCAATTGTTATAAATGTCATTATATTTTTCTTGGTTTGAGCCAAATGTTTTAATGAAATAATAAACTGTCCTTTCTGATGTGAATTAATTGAAAGATTAATAAAATTTACATAAAAATTTTTAAATTTCAATAAAATTCCTTTCACAAAATGCTATAACAGTATTTAGGTAAGAAAAAATTAATTATTTTAAGACAATGAGATTCTATTTTCTGAACAAACAAAATATCGATGAAATTCAAATTTTAGTTTAATGATAAATTACAAATAAATTTTTAGATATTTTTAATAGGTTTATATAAAACTATATAGTTTTGATTTTGAAATATTTGTATGTATTAGTGATTGAATATTTGCTGGAAGAAAAATCACTGATTTTTAAATATAATAGAAGTTATTTTAAATTTAACTGATTATAAATATTTCAAGAATAACTTCGAAGCAATGAAATTATTTAGTTTCGTAAATTTTATATTAAAGCTACACCCCAAAAATTATATTTACAGTACTCAAAAAATTTACCTGAAATTTAAATAAAATTGAATTTGAAGAAAATTAATACAAGCTTAAAAGTTTTTTCTTTAAGCAAATTCAATGGAAATTCTATGAATATGAAATTTGATTACGTACTAACTATATTTTTATATCTAGTGATAAAAAATGATAAGAAAAAATAAAAATAAAATAATGCATACCTGAAATATCTGTAGGGAAGCACTTGGAGTTCTCTTTAAATTTTACTGTTATCATTTATATTCAAAGCATACGAAATATATTTTATCTGATTTAAGGCAATTGTGTTTTTTTACCATATTCAGAGATGTACCTTTTCGTAGGAAGCACAGATATAAATATTCACTTAAAAAGGATGTTTTATTCAGGAAAATTAGATTACATAAAATTCACCACTATATTCATAAGCTCAGTATACATTTTGTATATGATTATGAACATTTAATTACATGTACATTTGGCTCTAGACTACTTATATTCATAAATATAAAAATATACAAAAATTTAAATGAATATAATGTTCATTTTAGCAAATATAAATTAATATTATATTTTAAATATAAATATTTTGCGATTTAATTATTTGATATTTGTGATAATTATTTTTAAACATGGTATTTAAATAATCATGTACTCCTATTACACAAAAGTTGTTTAATATTTATAAAATCGTTAATGACAATTGGTATTTTTTTCATACTTCTGATATTCCAATTTATGCATTCCTTTATTAAAAAAAATTGTTAACACCTTAAAGAAACTAAGTGTTTTACTTTAAATTGAATATGTTGTACAGTTCATGTAAAGATAATGAAATGATTGGAATTAAATAGTCCTCAGAATTTATAAATAAATTGAATATATTCAAATAAGTACCATTTTAACAAAGCCTCTCAGAGATGGAAGATTTTATTCATCTAGGCAAAAGGGGATAAAGATCCTGGTGTAAATTCTGCCAAACATTCATTGGTTGCTACTCCTGGTCAGTGACATTTACATCAGTTCATTTTAGATATTCAGTTCGAAGTTTTCACTCTCACTGCTAACTATGTCTTACATATTTTCCATTAGCATTTAGTCTGGTGATTGTCTTAGACAAGTAAAATAAATGATTACAAAAAGCTAGTCATAGGCATGTGGTAAAAGAATCCAGCCTTCTATTATTTTATTGAAAACTGGGAATAAGAGATAAAGTTACATAAATAGTAAATTGCAACTATTGCAGGATGTAATATATCTTTGCGCTATTAAAATAATACACGAGATGCCCAATGCCTGTGTAACAAAACGATCGATTAAAACTGTTAACCTCAATTCACGAATGTTTTGGTAATTTGATCAAGACAAAAAGCAAAATTCATCATTAAACATTAGGCTATATCTGTTTTCTAATAACTCTATACCATTTTATTCATTCCATCTAGTACAGACGATTCAGCAGTTGTTGTATTAACACCAATTATTTTAAAGGCCAATGTGTATGCAACTTCATTTAGCCAAGTGTCATAAGAGAGTTGAAGGTTTTTGGATGGTATGGATGTAAACGTAGTACATTCTAAACTAGGTAAATAGACTAGGGGTAGTTTGCGCATGCTCATTCATGTTGTTCTTGTTTGAACTAATTCCAATCTTACTTTCATATGTGTACTTTGGTCTCCAAGATTCTTCATTTTGCAGATAAGTTTATCGCAGCAACCATTGCGGCCAACTTCTATTCAAAGTCATGTCTGTATGATGTAACGTTTTATACTTGATTTTTTCATTTATTTCACGCATTTCGACCAGGTGACCTCATTATAAATCACCGATTTGAGTACAACGTCCTTGACAAAGTATAATCTTATTATTTGTTGTTTCACTAGTATAAGTCGATTAATTTTATCATTAAAGAAACTTTTCATTGTATCTTGAAGACAACGAGGAAAAGTAAATATATTATTTATCGATTTTTAGTGTTATTCTATGAGAATATAGAATAAAAGTTTACTCCATGAGCAGAAGTAACACATATTGGTTCTGAAAATTTAATCACTTGTTGATATATTGAGTGTAAAAGTTTATGGGTAGTTTTGAGATAATCAATAAATATTTTAAATAAGCTTCGTTATTATTATTATTTTTTTTTGCACAAATACATTTTCTATATGTAGTCATATATACGGAGAATTTTAGTATTTCTGAAATTTGTAATCAAAAAAAAAGAAATATATGTATGTTCTTGCTGAAAATATTTTACCATTAATCATTAGTAAAACATAGTACTAAAATTCCTTCAATAAAAACATTAATAATTTTTTTATTGCTTGGTACAAAGTAAAACTCAATTTTAAAATGCCATGTAGTGAGTATCACAATCACTTTGTGGACTAGGGATTTATTTCAAATCTTACAGCAAAACATATTTCAAATCTTAAATCTCATTATAACATTTCCAACTCAAAAATAATATTTTCTTTTACAAAATGTACGGTTATATATCTGAAAATATTTATTTTCATTTTTATGATGAGATTTTTTCTTCTTTTGGAAACTAATCAACGTACATATCAACGTCAGAAAAATATTTAATAATTTTCATTAAACCAAGTAACTGCTTCAATAGTATATAATGCTTTACTAGAGAAGTTGAAACAATTCGTTTTCTTTTAAAAAATATATCTTTGCATCTTTTCTTACCTTAGAATGACTTTCATGTTGAGACAACTCTATTCTTCGAAAAGAATGATTATACTATTATGCAAAATTGTTCGCACAGTGTAGTATTTGAGTTAAGAGTTTATTACAGCCAGAATATGATTTAATTTAAAACAAGAAGATATTTATTTTCAATGTCCACACAGTTTAGTGCTATACAGAATTTTCTCGTAGGTGATGACTTTCACAACTCACTTTATTAAAATCCCAGAATAAACACTATTAGAAGAAAATTTTGATTGTACTGTGGGATCTGAAGTAAAATGATTCCATTAAATATTTATAACAAAACGGATGTTTTCCCATATATTTCAGCCTCTTAAATGTTTTGAAAAATCATAAATACGATAACTTAAAAGTATCTTATTGTTCGAAAGTATTTTTAATGGAAGATGACTATAAAATGATGAGAGAAGTGCTGACTAGACGTTTCTCTGGCAATATAAAAGATATAATCCCTGATTTTTTACTGATTGATGGCGGTCCAGGACATGTTTCCATAGTGCATAATGTGTTGGTTCTAGCCTTTTTAGGTCAGCTTTTGCACTCTGCAATCCGGTAAAAGCTTAATTAAATGTTTTACTTAAATGTAAAGTTTTACTTAATAAAGTGTAAATAAAGTTACTTAATAATGTAAAGTTTTACTTAAATGAAAACATATTACTTTCTTTTGTTTCACTTGAATACTGTTTTATTTAATTCGAATGATTATATTGAATCCATTTCCGAAAAATAAATTGTAGTTAAGTATAAAACATTATATCATTGTATATTAATTTCTATTTTTATGAAAGTGCTAAGTAATGGGAAAATATTTAATCAAATTTAATAATACTAAATAATTTAAAACTCTTCATCACATATATAATTTTTTAATAGTGTTAATTTCTGTATTTCTGTTCAAATCCACGATTACTTGTCAAAATCTTTTAATAAAATACACTGTGCGTTTGATAGAGTATATTCATGAATACCATCAAGTACAAAATGGATGCTAGAGAAAGTAAGTTAATTTTAAGTTGTAAAGTAGAGTGTTAAATATGAAAAATAAAGTGTGCTTTCTTTAAAAAATTTAATTGTAATTTTTTAAAAATTTTAAACCAAGTAGAGGACATTATTAGTGGATTCAAATATTGAACTTTTTTAAAGAAATACTTTTACTTTCGATGTAGTAAATGCAAGAGGAAAATCATTGAGAATTAAAAAATGAAATTCTTTGAACCATAAAATTTTGCTTTCATCTGAGCAAAACAGTTAAATTAATAAAAGAAGTTAACAAGAATAAATTCTACGGTGAGAGTACAATTCCTATATGTAGTAGTATTTCAAATAATAATAATAATCATCTGCAGAATTGGTTCATAATCCTGGCAAACACGAAAATACTGTGACTGAATGAAAAGCTGTCCTTGTCTGGACAATTTTCGAAGGAAATCGACGAATATCATATAGGAAGATCAAGGAATAGTTGACATTTTTGAAAATTTTGACATTTCCCGTTTGGTCTCATTATTCAGTGCCCAGACGATTATAGATGCCAGACATAGCAGACAATTTTGAAGTCAAACGTTCTTTTTGGGAACCCATTATGGCATCTAAAAATTGTAGATTGCCCAAAGTATTTATCCCTGTAAAATTCTTTCAAAAATGTATTATTTCAGGGGATTTATTGCCAGTCGAAGGATATATATATATATATATATATATATATATATATATATATATATATATATATATAAAATAATGAATTTCATTTTTTAAACTCTGAAACATTCATATTAATTTTTGTAAGATAAAAATTGAGAAATGTTAATTAAATACACTTTGTATATTCAGTGTGTTTTATCATTAAATGATTTCTAGAAGTAAAAAAAATAAAACTATTGGAAAAATTTGTTTTAACTGCTAGAAAAACAGCTTCATTGAATGAAACTGGTCATAACAGATTCCTAAAATAGTTTATAAAGTGTTAAGGAATCATCACGTTTCTTTCTATACATTTTTACTCTTTTGTAAACTAAGTTTTTTTTATATGTACTTGCAAAGTCAGAGTTAAGAATTTTCCAATATATCAAAAATTAAGTTTTACTGTTAATTTTCCATCAAAAATTAACAGTCATACTGTTAAATGTCAACTGTAAACATAGGCATCACATGAAAAATTAACAGTGTATTAATAATTTTTATATTATAAAGATCCTTAGAGAAGAAATGTCTTATGTTATAAAAATGTTTTTTTGTGTGTGATGACACGTTTGCATTGTATATATGTATGCAATTTATTTAAATATCAAAGTGTTTGATTGTTAATAAGTATATTACAGAAATTCTGATTTTACTTTACAACTTCCAGAACTACAACTGCAAAATTATTTTTAAAAATATATAATTAGTTATAAGTATGTATACACGAATGTATATTGAAATTTGTTATAATTTACAACATCTAGCTTCCAGAAATATTGTAGTGTGTATTTTATTCCATAATATTTGGAATTAAGTTTATTTCGATTAATAATATAAATTGAATTTAACTTAAAATGGAATAAAATCATTTTTTAAATTATATTATGTACCTAAAGGTATCCCTAAATCCTTTTTCATCAATAATGCATCTTGTATAAATATACATGAAGATTTTCTTAAGATTTACAAAAGAATAACATGAATGATATTTTTTAATTTTTATAAAAGAAAAATAAATATTATGCATGTAAGTATTAAATATATTATAAATATTTGTCATCTTATAATTATATTTTAGAATTATGTCAACATTTAAAATTTTCTTCAAATTAATATTTTTCAAAATATCTCAGATTTTGATCAACGGATGTGAGAAGTTTTAATGAGTTGTAAGTTTAATGAAATTTTTTCCCCATAAGATTATAACAAAATAAATTCAAACAAATTAAGTTTAACTTAAAGAACATATTCTTTAAATTAGATTTGATTGTCAAAAAAGATTTCCTAAAAGAAAACATGGAAAATATTGCTGCTGGATAAGACTGAAAAGAAAAAAAATAAAGATAATTCTACGAAGGAAGTTCTTTTTCTTATCTCGAGGAGTTTTGCGTAGTTGCCTCTTATTTTAAATTTTCCGCTGAGATAGAAAAGAGGAAATAAATGAGTTTTAAAAAAAATTCTTATGTAAGTTTCGTAGTAAAACAAATGTGTTTGAAAAATATCCTTACGTAAGTTTAGCGGTATATTTCGATTACTTTCAGTATCAAGTAATAAATTAATCAAGGACACATTTTCGCTTCTCCCAAAACTTATCTTGTCACATTTTAACTCTAAAAAGAGGGTTTTACATTCATATTATTCATCAAAATAAGGAAGATTATGAATATAGAATATAAGATTTAGAAGTTGTTAAGAAGTAAATTTCAATGTCACTTTTAAGTAATGTAACAAATATGTATATGGTTATCATTTTATCAGTTGTCCTCATTAAATTATTCTTTTAGTTATCATTCTCTTAGCATAAAATTTGATATTAAGTTGGGGAAAAGAAATCCATTATTTTTACTTGAAATTCAATTTTTTATTTACATGTTTTTGATTTAGCTTAGTATAAATGATTTTTGTTGAAACGGTTTTGTTGCTGATTTTTAGCACCATGCTGATCAATTTCGAACATTTTTGTAATTTAATTGATATTGTTGATAAGGATCCTACATGTGGGAGGTGCATTTTTAACATCAAATATACTTGAATGGAATCGATGAAAACAGAATTACGTGTAATTACTGTTACAGCATAGGGACCATAAAAAACATTTCTTTCTCAACTTCCTGATTTGTATTTTCGTTTTTATCGAAGAAATAATATGAATGTACTACATTTTCTCTTTGTTGTCTTCCATTTTTAACACCCGTCTTATAACTGAATGGATATAATAAAAAACAGAAAAATATATTGCGATCTTTCCAACGAGCATACATCTGAAATAATATGACCAAAATTTAATGAGTAACGAACACTACAATCATCTTCCGAAAAATAATGAATTTTTTTTCCCTTAACAAATATAATAGAAATTGTTTTAAGAACTTAGTACTTTTATTGTTTTTAAAATAAAAGTACTAGGTTCTTAAAACAAATATCTACATTAAAGAATAATTTTTTTTTCATTTTCTGAATGTGAAGCAGAACCAATGTAATTTTAACCCTTTGGTCACAATCAACCAATTTCATTTTAACCCCTTGGTCAACAATTTTTTAACGTAAGGAAAACATTTGTTTTTCCTTAAGTAAAAACAAGACTTGCTGCTGCCGGCAGATACAAATGTGCCGTAAACGTCACAATGGGCTATTGTGCAATAACTAACTTAGCTACTGAGGCAAAATGATTCTGGAGTTATGTGCCGAATTCGGCACATCTGACGTTAACGGATTAAAATCGAAGATGTCAGAGGTGTGAGAAACACGGGCTGTAATACAAGGAGAGATTATAAAAATATAATAATTATTAGTATGTTAATATCCATTATAAAAATTTAAACTTATTTATCTTTTAAATGATCGATATAAAATTATTGTCCTTGTACTAGGTAGCTACTTAGATTTAAAAATATATTTTACAATTATAAATAGAAATAAACAAAACCAAATAGGTTTTAAAAACGTTATTCCATGTTGCAACTAGATGGAAAATACATTAATTTGATATGTTTTAACCTATCATCTCATAAGTTTAAGTAGCATTGCCGTCATCACATCAGTAAGGACGGTTTTTCCATTTTGCAGGAAAACACTCGTTCATGCCCTGAACCTATAGATTCCCAGACCAGGATTATAAATTATGTTAATTTAGAGCGTGTCTTTTTCAACAATTAAAAAGAAAACTTTTTATCCCTAGTTTTTCTGCTAGATTTTGTGATTACTGAGCAATGAAAATGTTTCACAAGAGTGTAGATCTGATGAAATATTTTCTCTAACTAGTAAGAAATTAATTCAACGCTTTTTGATATTTGCTTTTAAAAGGAAAGTATAAATAAATATTGGGTTTATTGCTTAATTTTTTTGTTTCATTATTTTAATTTGTGAATGTAAACGAGTATTGGAGGAATGAATGGAAACAAGGATTTTATAAACAGAATTATCTTATTTTTAACAAGTTCTTGAAATAAACAATTATTTTTCAAAAAGAAAAAAAAATAAGTAAAATAAATGTGGAAGGAATTTTATTTAAAGTGTAAGCAAAATTAAAATAAAACCAATTTGGAACGGTTTTTTACTGAATTTTTTATAAAACCATACTATATGAGGGAGGAAACACAAGATTATTCTCGCACATTTGCGACACTTTCCTAGAAACAGCCTAAAGCAGGATTTTCTATAAACACTAACATAAGTTATATTTTCTGCTAAAAATCCATATTCTTATTTAATAATTCAATTTTTTAATAAAATCATTCTATTTAAAAAAAAAACTAACTTAATATGTAAAATAAAGTTATTATAAAAAAATAATAGAGGCCACATATCAATTTGTATACTTATAATTATATGTCTTCTAACGCATTTCCTTTCTAAAAACTGTGTTTTACACTAATTTATATTAATTATTCTAAGTTGTATTTGTATAAGCAGTAGTTGTGGCAAAAATATTTAAAAAGAGTAAAGGAATTATTTAAGTATAAATGAACCATTTAAGCTGATATTAAACACAGCTTTTTTTAATAAAATCTGATTGAAAGCTCATTTTCTTACGAAAATATGCATTGAATACTAATATAGTGCATGCAAAATGAGTAAAGAAACCTTAAAAGAGGAAATCGATTTTAACAGTAACCATACACTTAGAAATATGTAATGGGTATTTTGCGAAAAATATATAAATATCGTAATCTTAACAAACTGTTTTCTGAGATATTAGCTATTTGTAATTTTTTTATATTTCCCTTTAAATGGAAAAAGTTATTTAGTTTTGCGTGAGCATTTATTTTTCTCATTAAAAGTTAAGTATAGAAATTTGCATAATGTAAACATCTATTAATTTTTCCAAAGTCCTCCGAAACGGAAAGTACTTCATGAATATCAAACAAAATTAATTTTGGATTTCTTTTTGTGTTTACTTCCCTCAATAATCTACACATTGAGAAGTAAAGGAAAGGGTGTTTTATATATAAATTTAATTAAACTCAACATCATTTTGTGGCTGAAATTTTTCACACCAAATTAATCTTCTTAAACACAAATTCTTTTTTCTATTTCATATTCAGTGATGAATTGTAAACAAATTATTAGCAAACACAAGAAGAGGACATCATTTTTAGACTAAATAACATAAAATATTCTGTTGTTCTAATGAATAATTTTACATAGTATCACTAAATATATGCCATAAAATATTAAAAAATTCTTTCTGATGATTTTTTTTGTTTGATCTTTTAGACTCTGGTTCTGGAATATCTTGATAAATGAATAATTGCTTTTGAGTTCTAACTGAAGATTCATGCTGAGAAACATGTAGTCAAAGGAATAATTTTTACACTGTTCTTCCATTTTATATTTATTATTGTAAAATGTACAAAGGAAATCGTGTTTACATTTTCCGTTTTGTGTGTGTTAATAAATGTTAAAATGAAAATATTAGTCTGAAGAATTGTCAAAACTGTTAGTCTGCGCTTGTTTATGTAACAGAAAATTTTGACATTGCATACATTTTAAAGTATGTGTACACTTATATTTTGTTGAATTTTTATTCAATGGTAATGAACATAATGGAAATACAAATATTACTCTTAAACACACAGCGTTTGCATTATGATAAATTATCAAAATTTTTGTGAGCATACATTTTTAAAAATTTAATCATTTTGCTAATTTTTTTGTTATATATTAATTATTTAACTTTTGTCTAATATCATCCTGAATTTTTACTCATACCAAATTGAAAAGATATTCATTAAAATTTATAACATTTTAACATGAACAAAATTATTTATAACAATCTATTTTTTGTTTAAAGATAGTCTGTAAAATCAATATGTAGCACAAAATGTGACAATCAAGTTCATTCTTCTAAAATCATTCTTTTTAAGGAGTAATCTTATAAAGTGAAAGATGTAGGTTTCAATTAATTTTCATAGCGAAGAAGCTAGTTTCACTAAATATGTGCAATTATAAAATAATAAAGGGAAGGAAGTGATTTCAATTTACATAGTGGGGCACTCACTGGGTGTGCATTCGATGCCTCTAAAAGAAGGTAAATCTTCGCAATTTAGAATCATGTACGAAGTAAAAGACCCCCTATAGACTTGGCCTACCTACTTCTAGTCACAATGTCCTCCATGTGAAATGATACCCTAGAGATATCATTTCACATAGAGGACATTGCGACCACGACGCATTTAACGTGACAAATCACCTTTAGCGAACACGACGGAGCTTAGTTTGGATTGGGATTCGAGCTCACTACCCTATAGATAAGAAGAATGAACACCCTTACTAACCAGGCCAACTTCAGCTTACTCACCCTCGTAATTATTTTAGATGGCAGAAGCTAATATCACAGAACAATTTAATTTTTAAGATATGTCATCATGCATAAGGAATGAATAAATTTGGAAAATAGAACCGATGTGGTCATTTATCATTTTGATCTATAAATCAACATTATTGAATAGTAAATTTTATTTTTTGTGTTTTTACATTTAAAAAAATTAATGCTTAACAGAATTATTAGACTAATGACTGATAAGAATTTTTTCTTGCAAATTAAATTATTTTATAAATTAGTATTTAATGTATTCTAGCTTATATAGTTCTCCATAATTTACTAAACTAATTAGAACACAAAACTAATTTATTTTAAAATTAAATTTATATTTCAAAAATGGTAAAAATACATGAAGAAATAAAAAATGAAACTAAAAAGGAAATAACAGTGAAAAATAAGCTTGAAAATATATGTGAAATTTATGGCAGTGCTGAAAATAAAAACATCTATATGAGAGTGGTTTATTGCATATAAATGTGAAAAATATCATAATACCATTAAAGTAATAAGGAAAATAGAAATTATAAATGTCCTGACAATTTCAAAACATTCAAATATTTTTTTTTAAAAAAAATAGTTATACAGTTGTAAATAATTGTTAAAAACAAATAAATATGTTTCTATATTCTTAACAGAATATAATGCTAAATAAAAATTAAAAAAAAAATGTTTTGTTCAAGAATGGAGAAAATCTGGTAGAAACTATTTCAAAACAATTGTTTGTATCTTAAAATGATTTTATAATCTTGTTTGATTCACTCAAACCCAGACTAGAGAATAAGGAAGCAAATGAATTGAAAAAGATTTTCATGTAAAATATACAAGAGTCAGTTTTTCAAGATGTCTTGAATCCTTCAGGCGTCCAATAAAACATGATCAATTCGCTAAGGAAACATTTTCTCCCGTTGAAAAACAAGTCGCGTCCCGCATAAACATAAAACAAAGAATTTTATTTTTGTGTTTGTCAAGCAACTGAGGGGAAATGTAACTATTCAGGATGATTACATTTTTCTTGCAAACATTAAATAGCGTTTTCGTATCATGCGGCATGAAAAATCTTGCGTTTTATAATAAACAGTAAATCTGAAAACAAACTTGTAGATTAAGTTTTATTTATTAATAAATTATACAACTCAGATAGCGATATGAAATATGTTGCGTGACATTTTTTTTTTAAAAAAAGATTTTTTGTTTATATGAGATCTATTTTTTGTGATGTTCCACCAAAATTTGTTTGTAAAAAAGAAACCAGAACTTGAAATTTAATTGTTGAATGTCTGTAACTGTTGTGTTAAATTGGTTTGCTACTGAGTTAACTTCTTAATGCTTAAATATAGAATACAAATTACACACAAGACTTATTCTATTATTAGTTTTTTATAATTTTAAAAAATAAAAAAATTTTTATTACTATAATCGTTAATTCATGAGAAAGTGTATTCTTATTCTTGTTTGTAGAAAAAAACTGCCATGTATTTAAATCAAAATATTATTTTTTTAACAAACACAATATATTTTAGAAATTTTTGTAGAAGTTCTTTGCATGAAGTTAGGAATATTACGGCATAATTCAACAGCAAGGTTTTTTGCACAAATGAATAATATTTATATAGTCTATATGTTGTAGTATATTTCTGAATTACTCATATCTATGTATATTATTTTATCCCTCTTTGTTTCAAATAAATTTTAATTTGAATATAGAAACACATTTCTTTGTTCTCAAAATGTCAGATTATTGTAAAGTTTTAATAGTATTATTAAAAATTTATTATCGTTTTATATTTGGAAAGGCATTTCACAACTAAAACAAAAGCAATTTGTTTAGAATAAATCATAAAATATAGATATATAATCACATAAAATATAGAATATTTTTAATTATATGAGCTCTATCTTTTAAGCAAATGAACATTCATAGAATGTGTTTTAAATGCAAACTTATTTACATATTTATTAAAATATGAATATCAGATCACTAAATATATAAACAAATAATAAAACATTATCTGAAAAATCTTTGTGTGCTTCCAACTTAAATGCTTACATATTTTTTTTAAAATTTATAAATAATTATATTACATGAATTTATTATATTTATGAACCCAATGTGAAAACAACATTTTTCTTTGAAACAGATTGTAAGATAAATGTTATTAATTACATAATATTTTCGTAAAAATTATAAAAAGAGATAATATTTTAGTCATTTATTATTTAAAAAAAATGAAATGAAAAATTAATGACAAAATATATGGTTAAAAATAACTTGACTGTATGCAAACAAAAATGATAGCCAATCATAGAGAATAAAAATGATTATGATATTCTGTGAAATGTGTGCAAAAACTCTTTAAGGAACCACGTAAATAATATCTCAAATTCATCTCGAGATTCTATTTGTTTGAATTAAAATGAATAATTAAGATTAATATGATATACTGTCTAATATTTTATCCTATAATTTACTCGTGACATTAAATTTATGGTGCGTGTAATTATGGGATGACATCCCGTAATTATTTTCTTTTTTATGTGCTTTGATGATTCTTATTGCTTTTATTTTTTTTAAATTTTAACTTATTGAGAAATATTGACTTATCAAATCTATGAATAAATTCTAATCAATATTAAAATATTTTATTCAGAACAGAATAATTTGATTTTGATATTATTAAGACTTCGCTCTTAGTTGTTAAATATTTTCCTATAATACATTTTTCAGTTATTTTTAATTCTTTTAATGTTTTTAGGTTACATTTTCGAATACTTCTCCATATTATTAATATTTTATCATTTCTCGATTTTTAAACTTTTACCAGAACATTTCTGATTTTTGTGCAATTTGATCATTTTTATATATAAATATATTTGTTTGTAAAATTCCCAATTTAGAGCCGAACATATGTATTTTTGTAGATATAGTCCATAACAAAAATATTCTAGAATTTTTTTTATAAACATGCAATTTTTTACAGTCTCGACTTTAAAAAATATGAAATTACATTCCTTCGTAGATTCGAAGTATATCTAATGAATTACCCATCATTTGGTATCAACTTACCTGTACCATACACTGAAAAAATTGTAGTATATTAAACAATTAATTATCTAACATTCTTATTTTGTGGAATATTGCTCTTTTAACTACACTCTTTTGTGCGTGTCGTTTATTTAATTTATTTAATTTGATCGTGTGATTTGATTGTAAGTGATTGATGAATTTGGTTATCGTTTATTTAATTTGAACTTATATCATTAAATCTGCACGAGTAATATTATATATTTCTGAATTAATTTTTAGTGTGAAATATATTATAATGCAAAATTAAACATATTAAGTAGTAATATAACTTATTATGCATATAATTATCTAACACTTTAAACTAAGATTATTATACACACAGTACGGACGCCTTGACAAATGTCATGTGATTGTTCCCGATTCTGAACAATGACTCATCTTTACCATGTGTTCAAAATTAATCATGCTCGTAACTATTCTTGTATTGTATTGTAAGGATGCCAATTTTAGAGGGTTTGAGGAGAGCAACATTGTTTTAGCACATACCTGTTCATCAAGAATATGCCAAGCACAGACAATGTTAGTGATGTCTCTTGCATACCTTGGGTTGATTGATGGATTGAAGGTCGTGAAACAGTGAAATTATACGTTAGTCTGTAAGTTGAACGTTTTACTATTTTATAAATGATGCTTAAAGAGTTTTACATAGAATACTACAGTAGAATTTAAAGCTTGCAGCTTCAATTTATATGATTTGCACATTGAAATATAATGGAATTGGAAATATATATATTATGCGATATTTTAATTTATTTTTAATTAGTACTCGTTATATGATCAAGCATCACTTATATCTCAAAAAGAAATGGTAAAAGAGACATATATTATTAATGAAATTTTGTTTTAAGTTAGATCACTCTCTAATGGTTTGAGAAACTGGTTATTGATCATATTTTCTAGATTTGAATAATTTATAATTTTTAGCTTTTAATTATTTTTTTTGGATTTCGTAAATATAAACATATTTTAAAAGCAATACTTTATAGGATATCTTATGATAATAAGAACAGCATTTTTTATTAACTATAGATTTATGCTCAACTTCAAATTATAACTTGAAGAGAGGAATTCTTACATAAAATGATTTTCCTTTGGATAAAGTTAGAAATATCACCAAGAAATTAATTATCAAGTTTCCTAAGTTATCATTTTTTCCAATGGCAGGCACTGGGTGATTGACCCGTCACCACAACAAGGCCAAAGATTGCTACTCATTTAGCGTTACCCGGTGGGCACCTGTGAATCAAGTCACGTAGTCAAAGTGTATTACTCACGTCACACCGTCACAAAAATATTTATAGGGAAGGCTACATTTATCCATCAACTCAGAAGAAGGAAGGACAAAGATACATAGGGAGAAAATGGAAAAGTCCATACCCGAACTGGGATTCGAACCCCGAACCAAGAGCCTAGGAATCAGAAACGCTAACCACTCATTCATCACCCAGCTTTTCATAAATTATATATTCAATAGTATTATATTTTAATTATTTTATAATTAATAATGATGAAATAATTAATATTTGAAACATCTACAATCTAAGCACGTTGATGTTAGAAAGAATCCATAAAAAAATGAAAGTCTGTTAATTTTATATATTGTACATTAAATATTAAATAAATATTTCACTAGCATTTATAAGTCTTAATAGTATTTCACTACCATAAGAAAGTACTATTTTTCTTTGTTATAATGGGGCTTACATAAAATTTTTACACACACGCATTATAAGTAGATGACAACAAATAAATCAATTATAATCTTTACTACTCTAACTTGTTATTCAGGCACTAGATATTATTACTTATCAGAACAGCTTCAAATCTATCTTTAAGCTTATTGAAATTTAATAATTACTTATAATTTGCATAACATATGATGCAATCAGAATAATATGGCTGAATTTGAATTTTAAAAATCACAATATTTGGGTCATTTTAAGAAATATGTTTGTTAATAAAACTGTAGTTATATTTAAGGAAAGAATATTTTTGTACAAATTACATTGCTCTCTAATATTTAACAAAACATTTTTGCTTATATATTTAATTATAAAGTAAATTAATTCAATTGTTTTGTAGATTTAATAATTTTTTTTTCTTTTTTTAAAGAATGGAAAAGTTTTGTTGTCTATTATTTGATTTTACATCATTTGCACTTTATATATTTGCTTTCTCGTTAAACTTTGGTTTCCATTTATATTATACTACTAATAACTTTTTGAATTAAATAAATTATCTTACAATTGAAATGAAACATAATTTACTTAAAATAAAACTATGAAATATCAAGATCGAAGGAGTAATTCTTTCACTTATTTGATTTCTATTAAATCAAAAATAAAAGCCCATTTCAGATACTTAAAAATTCTTAACTAAAATAAGAAGCTACTTTCCTTCTATGTATTAAAATCAAATTCATAGGAAGAAATTTTCCAATGTTGAAAACTTATGTGATAAATTTAATGCTTTCCATAAATCAGTAGATTCTTAAGAAATGTCTTCAATGGACGAATATTTCAATTTGCCAAATGGTTTAATTAGCTTCCATAAAAATTAAAAATTCTTTTTCACAAATTGAGTATCACGAAAGTAAATATTTAAAGAGAGTGTAATAAAATTTAAAACTATGTTTACAAAAAGGTTGCGCTCCTATAAAATATATCATATTGCTTAAAATTTTTAGGATCAAGTAATAAAGTATTTTTATTCAATGGAAAATAACACCTTTTTGTCCTCATTACTTGACTAAACAAATCAACTTGCCTCTAAATTTTAAAAATGATTTGACTTCTAAGGAGACATTTTTTTCATATGTGTTAAAAATAAGTACGAATAAAAGTTATATTAAACTGTGATAATAATAAGAAGTTTAAAAGTCTTAGTGTCATATCTGAAGGATTCAAATATTGTCTGCTATTGTTAGTTAAAAGGTTTTATACATTTTTATAACAATTTTAACGATGTTCTTAAAAATCGCATAATTTGTATATATTAATTATAAACTCTCAAAAGATATTGAACATATATCAATGTAAAATGTTTGCCAAGAAATTAAACATAATGCACAGTCCTCTACTTTTACATACCTATACTTCATGAGTATTCAAAATGTTTTTCTGTATTTGTGAAAGTTTTGTGTTTTTATTACTAATCAATTAAGAGAATTAATTTTTTCATAAAATGTATATTTATGCGTCTATTATTACTATCATTTTTAATTACATATTTTCCTTTATTAAAATAACTTTTTTTAGAAAGAAAATTTTTTGTTGCAATTTTGTATTTTTTTCAGCAGATAAAATGGGATAAGTTTCTATGGCAAGATTTCATAAAAACGGTTTCTTGATGATTTGATACAAAACCATTTATTAAATCGATATTTCATTCATCATCATTTCTAAAACACCAATGATATCTGCTGTATGGGAAATAATCCAAGACTATTTTATGTTCATATGCCTTATTACTGGAATTATCTTTAACTTTTTATTATAATTAATTAAAGTCATATTATATATTTGTAAATAGAAATACATAGTCTCTACTTGGCATAGACTTAATATTCTTTGAACAAGGAAATATTGTTAAAGCTTAATTTTTGAAATGTCATAAGTACTTAGACAAATTTAGCAGATGTCAACAACAAATACATGATTTGTGAAATAGTAAAATGGTCATTTTTAGGAGAGAAGTATCACTTGATACTTAAATTAATTTTGAATTTCATTTGAAAATTTGCATTTTTTCAAGTGATTGATAGTTTATAATCAATGATTTATTTATATGTAACAGTTAAACTCCCATTTGTGAATGTATTTTTAATATAATATATATGTTTAGAGAAATTATAGGAAACTAGTAAATTTGCTTGGTCAAAATACTGAAATTTCTAAGTATTCATAACATTAACCTGAGTGAAGTAAAATTAAAATATGAAGTTTTAAAATTTTGGAAATGTACTGTGCCTTAATATTCAAATTGAACATTTAAACACAGTACATGTTAATTGCCTCTTAAGATTTGTAAATATAAATATATTGCTTACATATACTTTATTGCCTACCTTAGACACTTAATAATCTTAGATTTATCAAATAAGAAATAAATTAAAGTTTCGTTTAGAAATACTTGAACTCCTTGTACAAATTATTTTTAAATTTCGTAATTAATCTGTAAATTTATATGCTTTATAAGGAAAAATATCAGGTAAAACATTTTGAATAATTGTTTATCCATAAATAGTTTTTTTCTAATATTATAAATAGGTTTTATTCAAATGGGTTGTTTATTTTATTTTTCAAAGTAATGTACATACATTTGGTTATTGTTAAAAACAAATAATAAATAAAAGGAGAAATGAAACAGATTTTTAAAAATATTTACACTAGCAATCGGAACATTTTCTAAATTATGGATTACAAAGCTCAAAGAGTAGTGACACACTAAAATATGGTCATTAAAAATATTTAATGAAAAAACATGAATAAACATCATATGCATGGATAAATGTTTATGAAGATAAGCACACATGAACTATAACGAATAAATTTAGTACTTGATTATATTCTTTCCATTCTCATGTGTATTTTTAAATATATAGCTTAGAACAAACCACATTTAAATACATTAAAAATATTGGATGGCATTGTTCTTTTTCTTTCAGGATTTTACTTTTACTTAAAAAGTTTAGAAATAGTATAAAAAAGGAGAAAACTTCAAGGAATTATATTTGTAATAAATGATGTCAATAAATTTTAATCTCTAAAATACATTGTAAAAGATGTATCTTAACATGGATAAAATAATATTAAAAAATATTGTATACATATTTTTATATATATTTTTCTATTTAAAGAGTTATACTTCCAGATCGTTTTCCATTATTTTTAATGTTTTTAAAAAAATATGACCTTTTAACTAGCAAAGTATACTTTATAGTGAGTTTTCAAATATAAATTTGAAACAAATAATAAAAAGAGACCAAGGAATAATCTTAGGTGCATTTAAAGGATGTGAAATACTAAGTAAGACCTTTCTTACAAGATTAGTTCCTGGACTAACTTAGTAAAAAATAACGATTATTTAACGTACTACCATGATGGATTGGAGGTAATTCTTAAAGAAAAGGTATTAAGGTGTCTGAATAAAGCAAAATTTTTATATCGTAGTTTATTTTATAGGTATAATGAGACATTATTCTTTAATACTATTTTATCAATTCCAAGAAAAAGCAATAAAACATTTTTTCTTTTATTTTCCGAAATATTGGTGGGTTTTACTAAATTTTTTAAATCATATTAAATTTCAAAGATAAGAGTGATAATAAATTGCAAAGGTATGAGAAAAATGTGATAAAATATTTTTTTTAATCTTAATAAAAAGCTGTATAATTAACCAAAAAATAATAGACAAGGCAAATAAATTATTCCTGTACATTAATCTGTTTTTGTCGATGTTCATAATTAGACAAAATAATATTAGAAATGCATTTTTGGAGGAAAAGTGAAGATCAGTTTTAATTTGCTGGAAAAACATTTTTATTTAAAATTTTTAAAAATTTTTTAAATCATTTTTATTTATTAATTAATTTTTTAAACATTTTTTACTTAAAATTTTTTTAATTTTTTAATTAAAATTTTCTTTTCTATTTAAAAAATATTAAATCTATAATTTTTATGCATTGTGTAAGTTTGTTGACACATCCTTGGCCCCTTGGCAAATTCAATCTATTATTAAAAAACAGTCTTTTATACATAATAATTTAAGAATTAAAGCGTTTTGTTTTAATTATTACAAAATACCTTATTGAGTTTTTATTACAGTATAATTAATTAATTTGGATTTCGTGCATTTTGTCTTTACATGTCTAGTTTCTATTAATAATTAATAATTGGAAACTTTATAAAAATATTAATATGAATGTTTCATAAGATAAAATTTAATAATTGTATATTGAGATTACAAAAAGGAAATGATAATTCTCTATTTTTTAAATATGGGTTTATAGAAATATATTTAAGTTTTATTTTTATTTAATTTATATCATTCACAATTGTGTCTGATCTTAAATCTAAAATTTGCCAAATTTCCGATTTATTCAAATAATGATAAAAAAACTAAAAGTATCTAAATACTTTTCACAAAAATTAATTTCATTGAAATACATTAAAATTTCTTAATTCTAAAGGTTAATAAATAATTTCTTTAATTTGTGTAGGTAAAATATTGATTGTATTGGAGCCTGTTTTTAATAAGAGTAAATATTTGGAATTTTACAATTAATTTTAATAGCAAGCCATAAGCATTTAAGCAAAAAAAAGCACACTGCAATTTTATTCATTTTCTTAAGATAATTTTAGTATTTTGTTAAACTCACTTTTCCATTTTTAGAATATATCTATGTTATATAATCATGTGTTTGAAATTTTGAAACCTTTCAAGGTTTTTAGTTTTTACGAAATTTGAGAATGTTTATAATAGTTACTGCTCTTAAATAATATATTTAATGTAAATTTGCAAAATTTCTTGTGACGTTGCAAGAAATTTAAAATTTATTCTATACATCTCTTATTGCACAGTCCCTAAAGGTATTGATGGTATTGGGTTTTGAATCTATATATATTTTGAACTTAATCATGAAAATAAATAAACTACAAATTGTTTTATTAAATAAGCTTAAAATAGTCTTATTCATTAGTTTTATTTATTTATTTTTCCTTTTTATTTAGTAGCCAATTAAGTTTTTATCAACTAAGAATATATGGCTGTCATTGACAAATGAAATAAAGTAAATTTAATTATTGACGTTCCTTTCAATATAAACTATCTAATTTATCTTATTCATGTGGCTTTGTCTAATTTTCTAAAAAACAAAATTCAAAAATTACATTTATGATTTATAATTGCTTTGTATATATAAATAAACTGAATTTATTAAGAAAAAATATTTTAAAAAATATTGTTTTAAGTCTATTAAATATTTTGGGGGAAATATATTTCGAAAGTTTCTAGGTATACTTCTTTAATTTTCTTTATCTTATAAACTATTATTATCTTTAAAGATAATAAGTAAAAAATTGTACTAATCACTTATAGTACGATTTAATTCTTAGATAATACAAACTTAATTTTAAAAAAATCATTTCCTGTTAAACAGGAATATTAGAAAAAGAGCAAATTTATTATTTCTTTTTTTAAATGAAAATATTTTTAATTAAATGAGAAAGTACAATATATTTTAAAAACATTCATCTTTTGGTTCCTGTTAGATCAAATTTTATTCTCATTTTTGAAAAAAATAAGGGACACAATACCAATGTATTTTCTTCGTTTTGTTACACAGAAGAAAAATAAAAAAGAAAGGAGTTCATTGATGGAATTTCAAAGGAATGATCAATTTTCAAATTAGGTTAACTTTCAACTACATGTAAAACAAGAAAATTTTGAGTTGATAAGAATCAATATGGCTAGCTTCATCAGAGGGTGATGATATATATATGAAAATGTGCATATGCATGTATATATCGTAAACATGCTTTTAGTTGAATCATTAGAAATAGTACGATTCATATTAACTAAACAAAATAGTAAACAAGTGTTTTAATTACTCTGAAATAAATGGGATTTGAATTTCAAAATAACTTTTTCTTTTTCGTATGACAGTGCGAAGAACATTACTGGATTTTAATGCAATTGTTCACATGTCATAGTTATTTTTATAAATAAATGTAATTAACTTTCATAAATAATTTTAATTTCAATTTTGTTCATATTTCATAAAATAATTTTATCAAATAAACTCTATTATTTAGGAAAGTGAAATAACAGCAATATAGTACAAAACTTTGAATAGTATTCAAAAATCAATTTAGCGTTTTTATTTACATTTCTCTCGAAAACTGAAAGAATTCTAAAAGAATTCATTGTATGAATATTTGTGAAGTTGCTCTTGATTTCCCTTAAGAAAAAGGATTTGTTTGCCTAAAGATTTTCTGTAATGCATTTCAATTCAGAATATTTAGGTATAATTCAAGATTTTTTTTCCAAAAATATTCTTAAAAATGTGCATTAACTCTTTGTGAGAATATACTTTTTGTATATGCTTTGTGTAAAAAGTTTCAAATAAAGGTGAGAAATGTCAAATTTTTTTGATTTTTTCAACAAGATTAAGTAAAGAGTAATCATGCTTAATAAAACTAGAAATAAAATTAACGAACCTCTAACAATAAAAAGAAACATAATGATTATAAATCATAATTCCAAAAGTGTTCCCCATCTAATAAAAATTATGCTTATATAGAGTACAATATTTCCATAAATGCTGTATCAAATTATTTTCATGTCTGCTTATTGAAAACTAAAAATTTATAACTAAAATTCAATCCAAGTTAATCTATCAATTGCTTGCTTTGATATATTCTAATACATTGAAGACTTGGAAAAGTATTCTTAGGATACTAATTTATTGGATTTACATTTAATATCCTACGAAAGTTTGGAGGAATTATTTTTATCAGTACATCAACTATTTGTTAAAAATAAAATATTTATATTTTAATAGATAAAATTGAAAAGCAAATAAATAAAATAAAAAAGAATTAAAAATTAAATTCTAGCTGAATGCATCCAATTTACTGAGTTTCGCTTAAATAATTTTATATCATTGTTAGATTATTTATCTTAAGATTTGCTTATTTAATTAAAATTTGCTAAGGGAAAAATGTGTTCTTAGATTCCGATGCCTTCTTTTCTTAGTTAGTGCCCTTTCTTTGAAAAATTACTTCACAACATATTTCTATATAATTTTATTTCAAAAAAATTAAAAATACTTTTAAATAATCGAAAAAAATGATCCGTTCCGTTATGTTTTATAAAACCTTATACTTGGAGAAATAAAAAAGAGGACTTCGGATGCCATAAATGTTTTATCTCTAATATAAATATTTAATTTATAATTAATTCAAAATTGAATTTAATAAATTTAGTATTAAACACAAAAGCAATTGTCAAAATATGCAAAATTATTAATTTCAATTTGTTTTTATGAAATATGTTTAAGAATATTTGTATTAGAATTTTTTAATGAACATCGTAATCAAGAACATATGTTCGTTAGAGTTAAAAAAAAAAACTTTAATGAAAACTAATACATTAAAGTTGAAAATATATCATCATGATTTTGGCAACGTAAAAGTATAAGCATAATGAATGTTTTCATATTCAAAATCTTAATTAACATTTGTCAATATAGCAGATCTTATGTACGCCGCGATAAAACAGAGTTCTTAAGTGTTGAAAATCCTTAGTTTACTTAAATGTATCACAATTAACATGATAAGAATTCCACAATTAACAGGAATATAAATGCAAAGATTTAAAACAGTAAACCATTTATCAATGGAAAACTAGTAGTAATTTTTTACAAAATTTAAAATACACAATTCTAAATTGATCTCTAAAGATATAATCATGTTTCGATTTTCTTTTTATTCAATTAATAAAATTGTTTCTTACTATTTAGAGAAAATCAAGAAATATTAATAATTTTCTCTTTTTTGCAAATGTTTTTTTGAGACAATATTTCAATAAAAATATTAGTTCGATAAAATTTAAAACTTCATGCCAGTTTATATATAGAAGTTAAAATTTAGAAATTGAAACTTATTGTTTAAACATTCTCTTTAGAAATGATATTTAATGCTGTTCTTTTTAAAATTCTTTTGCATGATATCTGATAGATTTATTCTTACAAAAATCTTTATATAGCTACTATTAATATTTTATTACTACGATTTACTGCCACCTTTAGAGGAAACGAACATTAAGGGATTGTAATAATCTCTCAGGTATTAACGCTGAAAGGTGCTAAAACAAGATAAGTTGTATTTCCGATATCAATAGTCAATGAATTTCAAACCAAGCTTTAAATAAAGCTTGATGAAAATGAAGAAACGAAAATTAAATATAGAATTTTGTCAAAAGATTAATATCTCCTGCATTAACATGAAACAGTAAATATTTCTTTTATGTAATATTTATTATATGCTAAATATCAATTATTATGAAATCCTTTGTTCTTTTTCATTTATCCAAACAAATTATACCATTATGTAAATAGTATAAACTGATGATATTCAATGATATAAATCCATGGTTTAAAGATAAGTCATGGGATTTTTATAATCAGGTGATAGGTATTTTATACTGACATATATGTGAAATGAAAAACCAGATAAAAATAGCAAGAAAAAGAATTATATCATAATGAATTTGGATAATCAATAATAAGAGTAAAATGTGGCTGAATAATAAGACTACTTTTTAGTTTTATTATTTTCTTTTTCTCACACAGCGTTTGATAAATTAGAAATGAAACATATAGTTTTGACTTTTGTTAAAAAAGTTTATCTGTATGAGTTTTAGCAACCGAACTCATAAATAAAACCTATTTATTTAAAATTCCTTTGAAAGAAACTATGCAATAATCTATTCACATGAAACAAAACGCGTGCGCGTTCATAATACTAATAAATTTATAAAAAATACGGAATGATACGGAATAAATGTTAAAAAATTCTTCAAAAATATAAATTTAAAACATTAAAATATAAATTAAAAAAAATTATATTTTTTGAAGCATTTTCTTTTCTAATATATTTAACTTTCTTTAAAAATATTAAAATATGTAAAAGACTGTTATTCTATGTATATATATATATATATATATATATATATATAATGTAATAAGCAAAATCTATACTTAGTGACGCATGTATAGCCATAGAAATATGAATAACGTTAATCACAATACATAAAATATTTTTTTGGGGGAAAAAAAAAACTGATTTTAACATAATTTAACAATTTTTAATGTGTTTTCACATTATTACGTACACATTCTTACAATAATATTATATGTTAGCTTCTTAATATTATGATATATGCAATGTGTATATTAAATATATTTGAGTAACTTGCAGCTTAGTGCATTATATACTGATATGTTTGCGTGTCAGCCTCTGTGTGCATTAATGTACACTTGTATTAATTGTGTAAAAACAATGCAATTGATATTCATATGCGCTATTAATTTTGTGCTTTCAATTCTTTTTCTTCATTATTGACAAGAAAATATTGCAGTTTATTATTATAATATGATATTGAAACAGCTATTCCCTTACTACATGTTTACTTTAAATTTATTACACTTATCTGGAAAACGTTGTTTAATATAAGTTTTCACGATAAAAAAATTTAAAATTAATAAAAGCTTTATCCAAAAATACGCCTAATAAAAAATTTAATATGAATTTATAATATATTTTGTTAAAAAGATTATTACCTCAGGGAATCATAAGAGAATTTCCGCTATTTAAATTACGAGAAAACTATATAAAATTTATCATGGAATGAATATTGTTGTAATGTTAAAATGTTAGAAAACTGAAAAAGGGCAGATTTATCTTTTTTATATATTTATTTTCAGAATTTTTATCCATATTAAATAGTAGGATGGTTGTTTTAATGTACTGCTAATTAAAATGTTAAAACTTTTAAAAGGATGAATATTGCTTTAAATTCTTTAAATAAATATGAAATCTCCTTGTGTGAACAATGTTGCTAGATTTAGAGCATGTTTTATTTAATGTAAAGAATTTTTCTTATCAATTAATAAATGTTCATTTAATGAATTAGTAAATAAAGGAAATATTTAGATATATTTTATTGAGTTATACTTTTTTCAGCTTCTTTCTTTTTTATGGATATAAAATTGGAGTACGGATGTTCTGTGAAAGAGAAGTGAAATGAATGAACAAATCATTCCTAATGCTTTGTAAAAACAATAATAGATAATTCATTGATAATAAATCCGTATTGTTGTTTTAGATTTTAAAATAATTGAAGGTATAAATAACTCATGTCCTCGTGAATAACCATTCTAAATTATAGCTTTGTATACATACGAGAGTAAAATATAATTGAAAACTAAAATTCAAAAGTATTCGTTATTTATGGGAAATGATAAATGTTGCCTGAGAAATTTGCAAATGACAACATTTCTATTCAATGCAAATATGAATACTAAAATATATTGTTTAAATTTACTAAATACAAAAGTGAATTTCTGAACATTTTCATATTAAAAACAATGAAGGCAGTTGGCCATCTCGTTATAATGAACTTTTAAAATTCAATGCACGGTTATTTCATTAACTGAATATTTCGGAATGCAATATGTACATTTATGGATTAAATATTTTCACCAAATACTTTTGAATTGCCCTCATTCATTATAATGTTCACAGAATATCTGTTATTACAATATGATTTTACTGGTAAAGTTATACTAAATTAACTTCGAATAAAGAAAGACGAGTAACTTAAAGTTTAATGATGTATACATCAGACATCTCTCCTAATGAAGTTTGAACTATTATCTTTTAGGGGTGATGTGCCTTTAATTTATGTAATACATTTTATGATGGTATCAGTTTCCTCCTGTTTATATTTAGTATTATAATTAACTTTTTGATTACCCTTCTTTGCATGATTTTTTCTTTATTGGTGAAATAAATCAAATTGATATAATTCATGTTCAAAATTAAAAGAAAAATGGTTAAAAATTCTTGTATATGTTTATAGTATAAATTTAGCAAAAAACAATATGATAGAAATATCCATGATCTTGTAAATTAGATCATTAGCTTTGTATTAAATGAAAAAAAGAGGATATCAAACACATATTACAAACCTTTCTTCCATTCATTTTCTCTTTTTTAGCAATAGAAACTCAAATATAATAAAACAAAACATTTATTGCAACAACAACAAAAAGAGGAATGACAACTTCAAGCTCATTTCGCTGATGGTGACATTTGCTTATTTTTTGACAGCTATGTTTCTTTTTCTGCAAAGGACATAAAAAAGGTATCCACACATGATCAATTTAAAGTTAACTTGATCTTTTATATAATTTTTGGGCATTCAATATTATGATGCAAATTTCTGCCATTAAACAAAGAAGGGTAAATGCATTAAAATATTAAAACCCGTTTTTATGCGTATACCTACTTAGCAGCTATTTTGAAGTTGCTGACACAAGAGCTTCTACAGTACTTTTAAAAATGAAAAAGTTGAAAAAGCACATAATACAATAAAATTATAAGCCAAATTAAACAATATTTAATTATAAGGAATACGCCAAAATATATTTTATTTAATATAGTTCTAATAAGAAGTTTCCTATTCAATCATCTTATGAATTTTATCTATTTCAATCTATTCCATTCCATTCTATAACGAAGTGATTAAAATTTAATTTTTGAATATCACAGTGAAACATTTTTTGAGATTTTGAATTCGTAACACAACTTTTCTATATATTTTATTATAAATAATTCAATACTTATATCATATTTTTTTACGGATCATAAAAGTAACAGTTTTGTAAAATTATCAACAGAATATAGTTTAATCTATAATTATAATATTTTTAAAACTGAATAAACTAAAACTTTCTATACTTACTTAAATATAGAATGCAATATTTAATAATAGTTAAAGAACATATTGAGCAATCGACAGTGGAATTTGTTAAGCTGTAAACCTCTTGAGAGAAACTCTACTTTTGATACGATTATTGTAATCCTATTTTCGTAGTCGTCTCAGTATATTTTATTCCCGAAATCTGAGATTTCCATTCTGAAAGAATCTTTTTAAGTAAAACACTTCAACAATCAAATGGATATTTGAAATTATTTTATTGGATTCATGATGTTAAACAATACTTAAGAAAGTAATATTTTTTTTTAAATGGTTTGGTAATTTTTATATATTTTTGACACACTTGATGGGATAATGTAATTAAATGAAATAATTTACATCAATATTCCTTTACTGGATGTTATAAAAAAATTAAGTAATTAAATATGCCCTTGTATTTAGTCTATTACAAATGATTTTCCAGAATTTTATTAAAGTTGAGTAATATTACTATTAAAATATTTTAGTGGTATTCAATCTGATTATAATAGGAAGATTAAGTGATTGTTTAACAAATTTTTCTTAGGAATTTTATTTTTAAAACATCAAATGCTATTTGATATATTTATTACTACGTAGTTTTCTATTTCAAAACAAATTCTTATTTAATAAAGTTAATAATAATTTGTGGAAAAAAATTAATACAGGATTTTAAAAAATAACAAAATATAAGAAAATGTTTTTAAAAAGCATATATTATAAAAACTGAAGATTGTACATTATAGCGATTTCTTTATTCATTTTATTTATTTATTATCATTTAACTTATTTTATTTATTCAGTAACAACATATATGATGAGGTGGCGTCCTATTTCTAAATTTCAGTTATTTTTTATTTCTACAAAATACTAATTTCTTTTTATTTTATTACTTTTTAAATTAATTCTGAAAACCAATAAAATAAAATGGATAATAATTTGTGAGGAACTTAAATAAAAATTGTAAAAACGTTTTCACAGCAAATATTCAGTAGTTACAGATTTTCTAAAGTGACTGCAGAAAATAATAAGAACAATTTTTCATTATTGCAATAAATGATCTAATTATGTCTTATTAACTATATGCCTTGATTGAGTGTCATTTAAATATAATTATTGCTTTGACTTTATGTCAAATTAAGTTAGATCAAATGAATTTGGATTTAGAGTAAAATAAATCTTGAAATTACTTTTATTAGATTTTCTATTCTAAAAAACTTTTATGTGGAATAATATTTTAAAATTCTGTAAATGATAAAGTTAGGCCCTTATTTGTATAAAAAAATCATCTACATTAATGAAAGTAAACTAGATTTTATTAAAACATAATCACATATGACTAGCAGTCTTGTATATCAATAATCAATGATGCTTTATAAAAATGATTCCAGATTTCTGCAAAATGGAATAATTAAAATGATGATATATTGAATAAACTCAAAAAATATTATTTGAGAAAAAAATATAGAGAGCCTGAAATGGAGAATCTATGATCACTCTTCTTTCGATGGAGAAAAACTTTGAACAAAATAACGATATAATATAGTTCATTTATGCTTTTCGAATATATTTAAACTAACCTCATTGAAATCTGTATAATCTAGCTACATTAGAATTACCATTCTTGGTTTTGGACTTTTTATAAATAAAACTATATTTTATGACAAATATATATTTTTACAAAAATATACTATCCCAGAAATACATTTGTTTGTGAAATTATCAAAATATCATGTAGTTAAATTCTGAATAAATGTTTTGTTTCATACACTCTTGAAAAATACATCAGAGACAAATCGGAGATTTTCAAAGCTTAATAATGATTTATAAAGAAACAAACCGAGAAATATGAAGGCGTTATAAACCCATAGAAGAGGAGCTAAGCTTTTAAATCTGAAAAGATTTAGCATTTGACGTAGAACTTACGATTTCATTTTCGTAAATCTCTTTAAACGCTTTTTTGAAAGAAAAATTCTTGACTTTCATTCCGTAATTTATTTCTTGAAACAAAAAAAGAAACATTTCAATAAGCTAATGTATTGGAAACCCCTTAATAAAATCATCTATCAGTTTTATCTTAAAAGGTTTTTTATTATATTAAACTTAAA
>JAPDSC010147824.1:116216-134936 GCA_026290005.1 Latrodectus geometricus
AGAATGTAGCATACTGTGAAAATAAAAATAGGAAATTATTTGGTTTCAAATATAAGATGCAAGGTTTAATTTTATGAATACACTATTTAATTAAAAATTTAGATATTAATAATATGAATATTAAATTAATTCATTGGTTCTTTAAAATGAACTTTTCTTATATTATTCATGCTAAGATTATATTTTTTAATAAAGTGAAAGTTTTCTAAGAATTGATTTAATACAAGCAATTGTAAATCAGCATACATTTGGTTAAAACAAGTAATTATTTACAATTATTAGAGTGATAAATTCAATAATAAATTTAAATCTGAATAAAAGATCTTAATGAATAACAAATGTGCTTTATTAGATTAAAAAATTAATTCTCATTCAAAGGTAAAATACAGATTAGATTATATCTAAATAAGATGTATTTTTACTTAAACTATTCATGCAGAATAAAATAATAAATAACGAAGTCATTTTGTATTTGATTCTTTCTGCAGATTAAATTTAAATTTCCTTTCATAATCATTATTTTTAGACATCATTTTTTTATTATGAATAATTCATTATGTAAATATTAATTTAGCTCGGTTCAATAAAATCCTTTGCATTTTCAATAATTAAAATACCTTGTTCATGCATGACTTGGTTTCTTAGATTTAATTTGAAAGCAATTGAATTTTATACTTATTATCATCATGTAAAGTAAGGTAGATACATAAATTAAATTTAAATAACTTATTGAAATTCATTTCATTGAGTGTTTAAAGTATTTATACTGTAATTGAAGTTTAAATATTCATCAAATAGGAATACATACGGAATTAATATGAATGAATTATGATAAATAGATTCGGAAAATTATTCTCATTTCAAATAGCAAACATTAAATTAATATATTAAAATAACGTTTTTTAATATATTAAAAGAATATTTTCCTTTATTTAAATAAAGAATACTTACATTGTTTGCTTACTTTTGCAATAAAACATTTTACATTTATTTCAATTGATTAGTTTGTGGAATATGTTTTTAATTGAAAAATAAATTTTTATTTCAAACGAATTTCACAATAGTTATGCAATGTACTTCTATATTGTATAAATAAAGAAATTGTCATAATATTTTCAGCAATAACTATAAAATGTACACTTAAATATAAAAATTCTTAATAAATGCCGATTATAGTAGTTAAACTTGATTGAATGTTTTGATTTCATGTATTAATCATTGTGAAACAAACATATGATAAAATAATTAATGTACTGAAGTCTACATTATTTCTTAATATTTTAGAAATACATATTAAAATATACATCAGGGAAACTGGTCAATGGATCAAACGACAGTTCTTGGAGGGTGCAAAAAGTTATGGCTAAAATTACATCTTAAGAAATACACAATGCTATAGCTAGAGTTATATACAGACTATTTTCTTCATGATTTAAAAAATAAACTCAAAATCTTTGGAAGAAATTGGAAGACATTCAGTAATAAGCTAAGTATTCGTAATGCTTATTTGTATGTGAGATAAGCCAAATGATTTGAACCAGAAGCAGACATCTATTAAACTTCACGAGATGTAAATACATTAACATCTCTGATTCATTTTTTGTGTTTCCATTAAATATATATTTTTTTCAAAAATTATTTATTCACTAGTTCAGTTCTTACAGTTAAAATGTTATTTAGCAATAAACATATTAAAACCATTAATTTTATTTAAAATCCATAATATCTACTTAATGATTTAAGATGATGTGCTGAATATGCATCATACAAGCATTAATTAAAACTGAAATACAAATTTACATAGTTTCAGAAAAATTTATAAATCACATGCGATCAAATAATCAATATAATAAAATTGAATAACCAACATATGTAACATATATATATATATATATATAAATATGTTTAAACAACCTTTTTTTCTAGCTACAAATATTCTAAATGGCATGTATTATCAATAATTGGTTTATTTAAAAACTTGCAACTGAATAAAATCTTGAATATAATATTGAATAGAGGATCCTGCAATCAAATAATAGTTTTTTTTCTAATCCCGGATACCCTTTAGTAACTCCCTTCAGAGTAATTAACCCATTTGACGCAAAAAGGCCGGAAACTGCTACTCATTTTATCGTTACCCGGTGGGCACCTGTGAACCAAGTCACCGAAGTACAAGTAGCATCGCCCATGCCACACCACCACAAACCCGTTTATAGGGTGGTCCACATTCATTTGAGGAAAGGACAAAAAACACACAGAGAGAAAAATAAATTACATCCATGCACGAGCCGGGATTCGAACCCAGGTCCTCCCCATCCGTGGTCAGGTACTCTAACCACCAGACAGGATGGGAGGCATCAAATAATAGTTTGATATTTAAAAATGGAAGTAGTTGGGAATTAAGAGAATTAAAAAAGAGAAAGATTGTATTTCAAATGGGAACTGAAATGAAAGTATTCCATTTTTTTCTTAGATTGAGTGAATTACATTAGTTTCGAATGACTTTAACTGATTAATATAAATGCTTGATGGAAATACAACTCAATGCATTGGAAAAGATAAATATAAAAACAAGGTTACGGTTTGGTGTATAACTTGATATATGCAGATGGATTTGCAAGTCTGTAAATAAATTTCGTCAAAGTAACTCAAAGTCAAAGGCATATTAAATCATTGAAATTCATAAAATTAGTGGAAAGATTTAAATTAATATTTTACCTTCAAACTTTTCAATTAATTTATAGCCGATGATGCATTGTTGCAGTTATTTTATAACTACACTTTGAAACTAAAATTTCTACGAAAAACTAAAATATATTAGAGCACCATAGTTATTTAAACTGTTTTCTCAACTTTATAACAAGAATACCAAATCTCAGGACTTGATGCTATAGATGCTCTGTATCCCAATCTCAAATAATCTTAATTTGTTCAAGGATTGAAAATTAAATGATGTCTCAGAAAAAAAAATTAAGAAATTATTTATATTTATTCCAATGTGATGCTGAATCAACATTATTGGAATAAAAATAAGTAATTTCTATTTCAATTATGATAAAAAAATAAATATTTCTATATATCAGAAGTTTATACATACCTTTATATATCAGATCTTAATATGTTTTGTTGCTATTTCAGCTAAGAAGTACTTGTATAATTTTATCAACAAAATATTAAATGGGATTCTTTGTAATCTTATACAACAAGATTCAATTTATTATCAATTGAACATAGAAAATTAATTGTAAAGCCATCTGTATAAAATATAGTGCAATGTATTAAATGTTTTTAATTTTTTATAACTTTACAAGCAAAATATATTTGTTTATTGAAGATTAATTAAATTTGTTCATTAATTGTTTTAAACAATTAAATAACTTGTTCATTTGTTTAAAAGTTGCGATTTAGTTTAAATACAATTATAATAGTTTAAATTTTAAGTTATAAATAACTGTCACATATAATTTTAAATTTTGAAATATTTCATAATAATCTCAAAAATTTTCGTAAAGACAGATGAATTAAATTACTTAGTAAATATTACCGTCTTTTATCAAAACAGAAGTTTAAGTCAATTGAAAATGTTCTGAATAAAATGAAATCTTATTTAACTTGGAATTTTTTTTCATTACTTCTTTTTCATTAAGTAAATTGTCCTGTTTTTTATATTTTTGCACTTTATCTTCTTAACAAAATTGATGATAAAAGTAATAAACTATACATTGCGCAAGTAATGGAATATATACCTTTTTAGTCTTTGAATGCGTAATATTTACGTGAATAGGAAGGAATTATTATGTAAGAAATTAGATGATATTCACATTTTATAAATTCAACACTTTAGAGTTTTTGTCCAAACATAGTATAAATACATGGTTAACATTAAAAATTATATATTCATAAATTTTATAATCAGTAAATATCCCTATAAATATTAATATGAAATGGCAAAATACTATTTATAACATTTTATTGTATTTTATTAATAAACAATTTTATATAAAAGTGATATAAAATTAAAATATATCGTAAATTATTTGCATTGAAAATGATTCCTAAAATTTTTATTCATTTACGAAATTATATGTTCTTTTTGAATCTGCTTATATTCTCTTAGAATTAATTGAAATCGTTAAAATAGTAAAACTGAATCCATAAAATGTCTTAAAATAGCAAAATGATATATAAGTTAATGATAAAATAATGATATTCCTTAAAGGTCATTAAATATTTTATTTTATATAATTATATGAGAATTTTAAAAGGGAAAGAAAAATAGAAATCCTGAGACTATTTTTAATTTGAAAAATGAAAAATGTCTATAGGCGTTTAGTGCAACTTAAATGAATTTGATTATAAAACCAGATAGACGCTTATGCAATTGTATGTAGTTTACCAAAATAAATTTTAAAAGTTGTAGTCTACCACTTATTTTATCCATTAATATGAAAAAGAATAAAAGAATTGAACATTTTCATAATAGCCTAAATTATGTTATTGTATGATATGCTAAAATTTAACATTGCATATTTACAAGACTTAATTTTGATAAATTTCAATTATTTGAATAAGATAATAACATTAGACTCATAAATATAACAAATAATATTTCCTACTATAGGATATACCTTTCGGTGATAATTTTTTAAAAAAAGATATTCTTTATAATTTAATTTCTTATAATAATGATTTGCAAATGATTTACTCATGTTCAGAATTTTTTTTATCTATTTTTATTTTCATATTGTATGAATTGGGTCTTTAGCTAAATTAACATTTTATTCTATTATTTTAATCATATTTTCCTGTGAAAAAGAAATTACAGATTGAAAAATGATTAGCAAATTTGCATGAGCTTAAAAATAACAAAACATCTTTAATTATATACTTGAGTTTTAGATAATTAGAAATGAATGGATTGCAACATAAACTGGAAAAATGCATTATAATTAAAATTCGCATGAATAATTTCTATTTAACTTAGGGTTTATTGGTAAGAAAATGTAATGAAATCTATCTCTAAGAAATGCTATAATAAATAATTAATACGAGTAAGACTGTTTTGCCAATTTTGTGAAATATTTTTTATAAAAAATTAATTTTTCCAAATTTAGTTATTTTGAAAAAGTTAAAAAAAAACTTACTAATTAAATTCAGAACTATCATGAAAATTATTATCTAAAAAGTGTTTAATTATAAAAACTTAAAAATAAATATAAAAGATACCAGTTAAAATTTTAAACATCTATTATTAACTGTACTGAGTTGAAAAAAATATTGGCATTAATTATAATAATACTGATAATAATGTTAAATTAAACTCAATAAGTTTTTGTCTCAAACTATATAAAATAAAATTTTTATCAAATCATTTTTGTATTATTTTTCCTAATTATTGAATACTTAAAATATAAATGTTGGAAATTATATATTATTTTTACACTAAATTAAATATTATTCCTAAAATTATATTAACTTACAATTTTCTTTTTATGATTTATCTTAACTTCTTTGAAATATTTTATTGTATATTTATTTGCTCTTATTACATTTAAGATTTCTTTGCTAAAAAGTTTATTAATTGAATCCTTTTTTCTTTCTTTTAATTCTAATTTTATATATATGATATGTGAATTAAACATTACTCTCTGTGAAAACATTATCCTAAATCAGCAATTATTTTACAAGAAAATCATCCAACTTTCTGTGCCATCTATCAAAGAGGCCTCTTTATTTATTATTGTTCAGTTTGTCATAAATATTAAATTTTATAAGCTTTAGATTTGAGCTTTTAACTCTTATATTTACATGCTTCATATAGCTAGTAATATTTATCTTCTTCTTCCAATATTAAATACTTAAATAATTCAAGGAGTTTTCGGAACTATGAAAGTTCCTATTTCGTTCGCTTATGATACTTTTAAAAGTAGTGATGAGGTTGACAAATAAAGACGAATCCTTCATTGAAAACTTCAAGCTGATTAATCATCAGGTTGCACAGCTTGAAGCTATAAACGTAGGTGGTAGGCTGACGATGTTAAAACTAATTCGATTAGCGTTTGAAGCACTATCACATCAATGAATTTTGAAGCTATTCTAATTATCAATCACAACACTTGATATATTTTACCTGTATGCCATGACTCATTTTAATAAATTTCTGAGTAGACTTATCTGAGTGAATGTAAGATAACTAATCAATGCAACAAAGTCTAGTTGATTTCATATTGAATAATTTCAAGATTAAATTTCTTTTACTTTTAATAATCATTGAACAATGAAATTCAAAGATTATTGAATATTTTTAGCATGGCGAGATTTTTTCTCATAAAAGAACATGAGTAAAACTTTTTCAAAATATTTTGGGAAAAGTATCATTGGAATACAGAAGCAATATTTAAAAATGGTCCCCACATCACCAGACCTTAGCACTTTAGATATTTCTTTCTGGAAACGTCTATACAATAGAACTACAAATTTGTTTATTAGATTTATATCAACATTATTCCAATGTGTGAAATAACAAACAAAATCCATGGTGTCGAACGTGTGTGAAGACTTGAAATCACGGTTGCAAAGGTATGTATGAGTTAATGGTGACATACTTGAAGATATATTACAACAAGGTTACATTTTTCACTTTATTTATGCCAATAAATTGTATTGGAATTTGTCATTTTGTATATAATTTTCCTTACAAAAATTTAATTAATTTGTGTTTTATGTCAACAAACTAGATTGAAAATATTTTATGTAAAGTTGAAACATTATGTATTTCACTATATTGAGAAACTTACTATAGCGCGCATTTTCTTATGTATTGTTTTTCTTTCTTAACTTAAGTGAATAAATTTTTGAAGTTTTCAAGTATTCATTTCGCAGTTTATAATATTCCTTTAAATAAAACAAATAAATGTTCAGTTGATTTTACAATTCTTATTTTTTGTTTATTCTATTACTATCCTATTTACAAATTAGATTTTATATGCTAGATTAAAAGACGTTGTTTTAGCTTCCAGCATAAAGTATGTGGCAACGTGGCTTTAAATTTAAATTATGTATGCAAGGGAAACACTTTTTTCTTACAAAGGTTGGGTTTTCCAAGGAGTTTACTCTAGAGTTGTATGAAATAGTTTTTTTAATTAAGCTCTTAAAGAAGAAAAAAAACTTTTAAATTATAAAACCCCTCATTTATTGTCATATAGAAATAAAACGTTTTTGCTAGATTTATTAGAGAAAATGTGAACTGTTTTTAAAAGTCACAAGAACACCAAAACTAAAAATTTAGAATTTATAATTTTTATAAAAACAAATGTTTAAATATTATAGGAAAGTTCCCTTTACTTGAATCATTCTTACAAAAGAAAGTGTGCGTCTACGACCAACGAATTGATTGATAAAAGCCTTCAAATGACTTTACGTTGCTATAATTATTAAAAGAAATTTATTCAGACACAATTAAAATCAAATTATTAAAAAAATTTATATTTATATAAATTACAAGATTAAATGCCACCCAACCTGTCTAGTGGTTAGCGTACTTAATTTACAGATGCGTGGGATCATACTTTGTTTATGTATTTATTTCATTGAAATAATGTTTTAAATTAAAATATTGTTTTTTTTTTAACATTACCTTTATTCTCATCAAAACGCTGACCATTAGAAAAGATCATTAAACATAAATACACATTTATTGGTAATAATAATTCATAAGAAATTCGATAAACGTCTGACTATCACAACAAATTGCTTTATACACTATTTTATGTGAATCATGATTAAGATGGTTCTCAAAATTAGAAATTAAATCCTCTTGAATGTATACCCTTAATACTAAAATAATTAAGGCAATTTGAATTTCATTTTACTAAACGACATTATGTCACTTATTAAATAGCATATGATAGGCAAACAATATTGACTTCATTTCGACATTAGTGCATTCATCACGTGCACGGATGTTTGAAGTGTTATGGAAAACACTTGAAATTAGAGGTCCTCGTCATCCACAGTGCGTAGAAAGTTGTTATAAAATACCAAATAAACCATTCACCTAATATTTGATAATGACACGCTTTGCTGAGTTCACATGACTTTCAATGATTTGAATTGCAATGCAATTTCAATAATGACATTCATGAATGAAAAATGGCATTTTTATCTCTTACATCAAGTAATTATTTTCGAAATTTCACCTCTCATTATTTAATCTAATTTAAAATATCGTTGAATGCAGGTGTTGCGTATAATGATGCCTGTATTTAATCATGTTTTAAACTCGATGAAAGTTGTAAACGGTCTTTTATAATTATATTTTAAATATACCTCAAAATCAATCACCAACGTTAAATTTGTCATTACATGAGAGATGTAAAATATTATGAAAATTTTTTAATAGTTAGGAGCAAATGCTTATAAATTCCTTATAGTTTTCTTTTTACGTTACACACTCAGCTTGTTTTTTATATAAGAAAAGTGAAGAAAAAGAAAACTTATTTTGTAATTTAATCACATGGGCAAAATTAAAATAAGCGTAGCTTAATTGATTGAAGTAATTTATTAGGAAATAAATAGCTGTTTTTATCAGATTCTTTTTCTTTTTTACTCGGAATATCAAAATATTATGTGAAGTGTCTATGAAAACTACTAATATTAAAAAAACTACTAATGATAAAATATAGCTTTGTTAAACATGATGTTTGATATTATCACAATAAATAGGAATAGAGCACGTTATGTAAAGATGAATTAGTGATACCATTCTTATAAAGGGATTTCAAAAAGGACAGAAACAAAAAGTATATATCCTTTTTCGTTAATCTAGTATTTTAAAATTAATTTTATATTAATGTGATTTGGTGATAATTGTTTACTACAACAAAACTAATCCGCTTAACTCGAATTTGTGCTTAAACTTTATTTACTGATAAATAAAGGAATTATTCTGAAGTCGATAAAATAAGTCAAGTTAAGCCAATCCTTGCTCTACATTGTTTATACTGCAAACATAACATTGTTTATTATTTAACATTGTTTATACTGCAAACAAAACAGAAGAGTCTTAAGAAATACCATTTAATTGCATCGACGTGCAATGTCCTTTCCAGAATATTGTTTACTATTTTAGAAGAAATAATTTGGGTGATTTTTTAATTTAAAAATGAAAGTGAAGGGAAACATTTGTTGCTTAATATAAAAAATAATATACTGAGTCTGTTTTTAAGAGTAAACTAAAATTTGAGAACAGTGAATAGTAGGAAGAAAAAAATTTATTTATGCGTTCTTAAAACACATTTAATAGATTTAGGAACATTTTATGATAAAAGTAAAATTCTGAACGAAAGCATTTGAAGGAAACTGTTAAAACAAATATCCCTGCAAAAGTATATTAGAACTATAAAATTAAGCTCAGTGTGTCCTCATCTCAGCTGGTCGACTGATACCATAAAGGTAAGAAATTTCCATTTCAGCTTTTAAATTCTTTCAGAGTTTGATTTTTTGTATTTATATAAGAAATAATGAAGCTTATATAATCAGATCGAAAGTAAATAAAGTTTTATTAATAGTTGGAGAAAGACTGTTTGTTATCATACCTTAATCATTACCGTGAATGATTTGAGATATAAAACTACAATATCATTGGGCTGTACCGATTCATAGTATTTACTTTCTAATTCCTGGAGTATGTACTGTCCTGGAGTATAAGTACTGTTAATGTTCTATTGAAGTTTTTCTTGAGTAGCGCTTTGACAGCATTTAGGATTTACTATTTTTGGGAAAATTATCATTTGTTATTTTTCAGTATATCATACCTGCCCTTAAGCATTACTTTACTATTTGTATTTCTATCTGCTGTTGCAAGTTTAATGTGCAAGTTTAATGTGCTTCAGAGTATTTGCATTATTTGTACAGAATATAGTGAATGAACTGATGAAGTAGATTAAAAACTGAAAGTAATTATTCATGTCCTTAAGCTGCACCTAACATAACAATATATCAGTGTTCTTTTTACAGTTTTATTAATTACTTATTTATTTTATTAACTAATTATTATATTAAATATTAATTTTTATTATTGCATGCAGTATTTCAAAATTATTATATTTTATAGAATTTTAGGCAAATATTCGTATAAAAAAGAAGTGTATTGTCGTCAAGAGAATGATTATAGAAATAATTGTTAAACAAAAAGGATAAATTATAACAGATATACTAATGCATAAATAATTTTCATGAATAAATCACATAACTTGTTTGTGATTAAGACAGACATTTGCATTTATTAAATTCAGGGATTGAAACTAGTTACCATTGAACAACAGAACATATCATGGTATGTTTCAAATTTATAATAAATAATTATAGATTTTTTATGTATAATTATAATACTTCTATACTTCCTCAGTCTTGATCTTTTGTTGATAAAAAATATTAAAAGAATATAATATGCCATGAATATGTTCAAAACATTAAATGATCAAGCATGAATATGTTCATAACCTTTGAACTTTTAAAATACCTCTTTTTCGGTAACAAAATACAATAAATAATGAAATAATAATGACTCAGAATACAATTAGTAAAAAAATTGGTATACAGTCATTCGGTATACAGTCATTAAATAAATATTGGTAAAACATTTTATGAGAACTCAGTGATAATTTGCAAGGACTGCAATGTGCACTGTTTTTTGGTTTCATCCTCCGAAATAGAAGAATATGTTTTATATTCACTTAAATGTGAATGAAAAGTTCTACTCTTTAAATCAAATTCAGTTCCTTAATGATATTTTACTGTAAAACACATACAACATACAGATATGCATGCATAAATATAAACATGCATATATGTATATAGTCATTGATATTAAAGAAATATTTAAATATTATAAACGCAAATAAGCAATATTCTTAATTTGTTGAACAAAATTCTGTTTTCTGAAGTACAAAACTTCAAAATAACTAAATACTTTTTTAAATTTAACATATAACAATGATTGTCTTATAAGAAAATGCAGACGCAAAATTCATATCCTACATATTCTCTAATTCATTTAATTAAATTTACAATTTATAATTTCCTTAAATATGTTCAAATCTTCACAAAAATGTAATTAATTATGCAGCTTGTGTTATACACATATTATTACTCGATATTATTTCCTGAAGCGGAAATAAGCCATTTTTGCAAATAAAAATTCACAATATGTTGTCGCATTTTAACAGTCACTAAGCGTTTTAATTAGGTTCTAATTATCTTTACACTTTCTTCCGTTGAAACATTTCTGAGACAGTAGTTAATTTTAATGATGAGACAAAATTTTCCGGTGAGAAATTTCTTCTGAAGAAAAAGACCCACCTCTTTTCATATGTTTATTTTTAATCAGAGAGTTCCATATGTTTCTCTGGAATAATTTTAATTATATTATTGAAAAAATAAAAGCTTTTGAATACACATAACAGAGATATTAATTGAATTACGCTGATAATAAATAATTAATATTTTTCAAATTGTGTATTATCTGTGTTTAAATGTTAAAAGTGAATGTTAAAGGGATGAAATATGTAAAATTATAGGAACTTCATATTTAATTAAGTAATTTTATGACAGCTTTAAATTCATTTATAAATTATATTTAATCTTTTTTATAATTTTTAATATTTCACAGGATAAAAAAGCATGCATTTGAAAAATGTAAATTTATAAATGTCTCACATTTTGTATATAGGATGCATTGATACTTTTTTTTTAAAAAAAAAAATTCTGATTATTTTTTAATTAAAATTCTGATAATCAATGAATTTAAGTAACTGACTAGACTTAATTAAATTAAATATATAAATTCACTAAATAATTTTATATCTTCGAATTTACAATTTTTTTATTCATTATTATAATTTATGAATAATATCTTATAATTTATGAATAAGCTTTGATACATTATCATAAATCTTTGAATTTTCATATTTAGTATATAATATGTTTTAAAATTTTCCCTATTTAGTAAAATCAAATAATTATTGATTTCTGATAGTTTTATATTAAGAGGTCTTTATTTTTAATTTTTGTCAAAAATAAGGAATAGGAAATTCAAATTGTCAATTGTCTTTTATAAAAATTATTTCAATCAATGTGCAAGGCAAAGTCTTTTCTTTCATGTATTTGCTATAAATATTAGATGTAAACATGGAAATTAAATAAAAAGTTTATTGAAACTTTTATGAAATTATTTTCATGCATCTTAAAATGTTTTTTTACAAATTAGTAACATATTTTCAACAAAAAATGTTATATGTTATTTTGAGTTATTCAATGTGAACTAAGCTTGCTGTTGTATTTAGTTCTTAATAATGAAAAGAAATACAACAAATGAAACTTTGCTTAAATTATATGTTATATTGTAATATAGGAACTGATCTTAATGCAATATCATAATATATATGCTAAATAACTAATTATACAATAATTGATTTCTTGAAATACAATTGCTTTGTGATTATGAACAGTAGCAGTTCACTATCATTTGCCAAATACTCAATAGTAACGCACTCAATAACGAAAGGAGAATATTATGCGGAAACTTTTAATTCAAGAATAATTTCTATAGAGCACGATTAAAACACTTCGACAGAGAAACTTTTTTCTTTTTTTGAGAATTTAATTTGTATGATTATTTCCTTTTATTCACATTATTTGTCAGAAAGTTTTTTATAGTTCAAATTTAATGATTTTGGAAAATAGTCAAATTTAGTCTAATAGCAATATTAATAAATAAACTCATAGGAAAATCAGTCACATTTTTCTTACTTTTATACTAATTATTTACATAATTTACTTCATAAAAATTTTGCATAGTGTTTGATAATATATTATTTAATTCATTTTATTTATTTAAAACATTAATTAAGCTTAGCCAAGTAAAAAGTATATTCAAAAGAGATATCACAAAAAATTATATATACCATTAAAAGTTCTACTTTTCAATTTTACTTTACAGGTAATTTTAGACAATTGTTTTGTAATAAAAAATTTTTAATATGTCTACATATTGATTTTCTATACGGTGATAAAAGTTTCACAATTGATCAATTTATTTTAATTAATAATAATAGTTAATAATAGTAAAAATCAACAGAAATAACATTTATTGATGGTTTTAACTGCTAGTAGACCTGAATTATTATTATTATTAGAATTAAGTTTTAATTTGAGCCCAAATTCTTAACGTTCGAATTACTAAGCATCTTATAAATCAGAAATAAATTAAAATACGAAATATTGGTTCTTTAAATAATTAAAAAAAATATTTCTTCGTTGATTTGTTCTTTTGAACATTGCAAATGTATTTTAAGCTGTAAATTATTGTTTGCGACCACTGTATAAGTGACATATTAACATAATTTATTTATACCTGTAAATCATGTTTTCTGTCGGAATAAAGCGAAAATAAAAACTTTATTTTCATCTATTCAATGTAAAATGATTTTGCTAATTTTTAGCAAATCAGGATTAGGCACGTATCATATAGTAAACTAAATTGTAAAGTTTCAAATATAAGCAAAAAAATAATTAAAAATAATATAATTTTTCTAACATGTGAATGACCCTAATGTCATCTCCCAAGATAGACTTTTCTTAGAAAAAAATTTAATTTTTCTATTCTAATTAAGCTTAACATTTTTGTTGTCTTTACTTACTACATTTAAAAAAATACATTTGGAAATTTTTGTTTAACTTTACTATTTAAATTAAAGTAGCTTAAAAACGTGAACATCAAAAAAATTAAGCCCAAGTTTGCTTTAGATGGAAATGACGTTTTCAGATGAAAATTATGTACTAGTTATGTTTTAAAAGTTTTTAATTTACACTTAGATGAACTGCGTTTGCATTTCATTTAATATATTACGTGTTATTGCTTTATACAATTATTTATTACCATATATTGTACAATTTTTTATTTTTAATATCAAGCTAATGTGTTAATGAATAAATAGTTTATATATTATGTACATAAATTTAAAATATAAAATGTCGGCATAAGAGTTAAGCAAAAAAAATGTTTTTACTTCATAATCAACATTAAATAAACACAATAATGAGGGATTATTATATAAACTTAAAAAAATAGCTATAAATACAATGTGAAATATTAATTTTTTAAATAATAAATTTAAAAATTGTGAGATATTGAGGAATTAGAAAGATAAAAAATTAACATATGTATTAATTGTTTTCTGTTTAATTCTCATTATTTGATTTCGGTTTTGTTAAAATAAAGCTGATATTAATAAATGGAGTGAGTGATTTTATCAATGACTAAAAGGAAATATACTAAGTTTGTAAATCTAAATTATATAAAATATAAACAGTTAATTTTTCAAATAAAAAGCTTCATTTAAATGATTACAAAAAGTAAAAAATGGTGTATATAAGGAATTTCCGAAATTCTAAAAATAATAAATTTAATCTTCCCATTTATATACTTTCTCTGTCGATTAAAAGTAAGTTTTAACGTTTTCATTTGATAAGAATGTATAAAAAATCTTTAATTATGAAGGTTAAAATCTCAGAACAATTTTGAATGAATGTGGGAAAAAAAGGTATAATATAGTTTTTTTTAAGCTATACTGTAACAATTCTTTAATATTATTTATAAGCAAACTTTACATTAATTTAAAACACTCCTGCTGATTAACTCGCATGAAAACATATTTTAAAATGCGAAATGTTTTTTCCAAGTCTATATAAACTCTGAAGAATAGTGATTGTTTGTGTATATACAATCTTAAGTTCTATAATAATTGATTTGTGAGCTACTTGAAAATTCATCAATGCATCAATACATCATAATTCATCAAAATACATTTTACTCAAAATTAATTAAATGTAAATTTTTGCATAAATTTTAAAAATAAGAGAACTTAAATTGTTTAACATACAGGATATTATTAAACTATTAATGGTTTTCAAATTAATATAACGAAGTTATTATTTATTTCAAAAACATTCACTGTAAATGAAAAATAATATTACATATTTAAAGTCTTCCCCGTTTACTTCTAAGGAAAATAAATACTAGATAATAAATTTCATAGAAAAGAACAAATTGAGTATTATTAGTACAGGAACAACATCTTCCTAATTATTTCTATTTACTTTACTTTTAATTTATCAAAATGCAAATTAACAATTTTTTTCATAGTTTAAAATAAAATTGTTTAAAAGAAAGTATTCAAGAAAGAAAATAGCAAGTAATAATAATATTTACAAAAATTAAAGATCAGTGTTGATTATTTATTGGTTTTTTATTTAAAAAACATAATTTGCGTCAATAATATTCTATCACTTTTATTTTATTAAATTACGTTAAAGAACACTGAGATGAAATTTTATGAAAAGTATTTTTTTTCTGTCAACTTAGTTAAAAATTATACTAAAATTTTGTTTCGCAATTAATTTTTCATTAATGAGAAATTTGTTCAGAAACCTAATGAATATTGATTTTTAACTTTTTTAGAGTATCATGGGAAATTAACCAAAAATTATACTTTTTAAAAAGGAACAATTATTGCTTAGTTCAATTAGTAACATTTTTAAATTGCTATGAAGTAGTAAGAGACAAATTTTATGCTATGAAGATAAAATATTTAATATTTAAGCATTTAATATTTTTGAATATGCATTATAATTTTATGCTATGAAGTAGTAAGATATTTTAATTTTTTTAAAAATATTTATTAAAACTTTAAAGATATTAAATCACTCTTATAATTTTCGAAGTTAAATTTATTAATTTTAGATGATGTATAAAAAAATGAAATAAAAAAAACTCTTTAATTTTAATAGGTATTAATAAATATCGAAACTGTTTTAAGCGAAATTTATAAAATTTAGATAAAAATGTTATTAAATTCAGTCAAAGCATATATATGATTTTTAAATCCATAAAGTAACAACAATAATGATGGATTTAAATGATAAAAAATCTATCAATGTTATTTGGAGATTTTTTAGTTTTAATATTCATATTATATTATTGTCATTGTTGAATTAAATAAACAAAAGAAATGCAAATATTTCGCCTTTGGCTATCTTAAAGTATAAATGGCATTTTATTAAAAATGACAATTCAATATTTAACTTGTTTTGTATATCAATCTGGATATAATTATAAATGTTGAAATTTCATATTTTTTTAAACAAAAGCTGCACAAATGATATTACTAAAATTTATAGCTTATATTCCTAAGATTTTTACATACTACAGAAAATTTAAAATCATAAGATAAATTTTCAAATTTAATTTAAAATATGAAAAATTCGAAGATAAATAGAAAACAATAATTTTCGAAACGCTTTATCGTGATTCAAAAACAAATTAAATAAAAATAAATAAAAGATTTTTGAATAAGTGCATTAAAAACATAATTTATTTTCCATCTGATTTAGGTATGAGAACAATTTTTTGACTAAAGAATTTACGTAGTAATTCTAATCAGAAATAGTTCTCCTTAGCGCCTTAAAATGTAAAATATATTGCCAAATTTTAACAAATTTGATATATCACTTTTAACATATTAAGATTTAAATCTGCTTTACCAAACGTTTATTTAGTGAAAAATAATATACTATTATAAAAACTGTCTTATTGGAAAAAATTAATTTTGTTGCACTAATTTAGCTTAATTAATTTTAGAGTATTATTTCTACAAATTTATTTGCTATACTAACTGCAAATGACTCAACTTTTATTTGAACGTAGATTGTTCCCAACGTTGATGAACTTTATGTGAAGGATTATTTTATGATAATGATATTAAATTAAAAATTATTTTGAAAATATACTATTATAATTTTTTGGAATGCTTGACAAATAAAAAATCATAATAAATACACTATTAAGAATACAGATCTTATATTATTTGAACTAATAATCAAACATAAAGGAAAGAAACTTTATAGAAATAGTGAATACAGAAACTACTAAAGCAATATTAGTTATTGTTAATTTTAAGTATAATGGTGATATCAGCAATCATTGAGTTTACAGGCTATTAGCTCATACAGATAATACAGGAATTATTGTCATGACAAAATGAGTATCAAAAAATTATCAATTAATAACAATTATCATTGATATTCCATATTGGAAACGTGAAAGTAAATTAAAAATAATTCATTTATTTTATTAATATTTATTTTACGTTGGTATATTTCCATGAATATAAAACTGCTATGACAGTATTTATAAGAATATATTAGTTTGGGGAAAAAGTAATCCATTATTTTTTCGGTAGACATCTGTAGTGATCGATATCTCGTGAGGTATCTATCAAACAATTTCAGATTTATGCTCGTTGGAAAGGTGACATGTGACACTAAAATATCCTCTTGCGGTTTTTTGTTTGATTAATTCAGTTACGAGTACAAGGTTTTAAAAATGGAAGACAACAAACAGAAAATTCGATACATTTTCGTTTTTCTCTTGTAACGGCGGAAAAGATAGCCGGGTGGCTAAAATTGTGAAAGGTGTTTATCGTCCTATATAAGACTGTAACAACCAGTTACGTACAATTTTTGTTTCGTCGATTCCGTTCGGGTATTTTTGATGTTAGAGATGCACCTCGCCTATGGATACAGCATCGTCGAAAATGTCTATAAAATTTCAAAAATGATCGAAGTTAACCGCATGTCAGCAGTCGTAACGCGCAAGACCTAAAAATCTACATGAAAGCTGTTTTAAACCTTTTTACAAAGTGAATCCAAAAGATGTTACGTAAAGTTCATGTAAAAATAATGGATTTCTTTTTCCCCAAACTAATATATTTTTTTTTCAGTAAAATTAGAATTCTCAAAACATATACTAATCCCATTAAATAACATATGGTGAATAATGATGAAAATAGTTCCTTTAATAAAATTTTGTAATTATTTTTTAAGAGATTATATGTAGTTCTGGTAAGAATATGCATATGAAATAAGCTTCAATTATATTTCTCTATTAAACTTTTCATAAAATTAAACAAGTCAACATAAACAGAATAAAAGCAAAGAGAGAAAAATAACGTCAGTAATATTTCTGAAATAAACTGACATGCGATATTGCTTTTAATTACTTTACTTAATGGTTCATGATCTTCTTAAATAAAGTAAATGAAATATTTATTTCTGAAGTATTCCTTGCTCAATTTTTGAATATTAATCATTTTATGTAAAGAAAAATGACGTGAAAATGATTAATGATATAAACTACATTATTAAATATTTAGCTATAAAATACTAAAATGATAATTAATTACAGGTAAAGAGCCAACTCTCTTTCTCTTGTTCTTCCCTATAATTTCCTAAGTAGTTAAGAAATTTTTATGCTTGTACATCAATCAATGAATATTGGAAGTTTCTGACATTTCTAATTAATCCCTTCAATCATTTAGAATTTGTTCAGAATCAGATTTGTAAATGGAATCATATCAATAATATAGATTTAACAGAAAAAAATTATTTTTATGTAATTATTAATAAAGTGTATGTGAGAAAATAAAAGTTATCTGCACACAAAATGTATATATTAAAACAAATGTTTTAAAGAAGTATTTAAAATTTGTTTTTAGAACAAAAATTAATGTGAAAAAAATCCAAAATAAATTTTTCTGGTTTCTAAACACAATGTCAGAAAATTTAAGTTTATAGAAATATATATTTTATGATAGATCCTAC
>JAPDSC010147824.1:139936-153051 GCA_026290005.1 Latrodectus geometricus
TATAATTAAAAATACAACCACTGTATAATTACAACTGTAAACTGAGTTACTTTTCTTTTATAGAAAACATATATTTATTATAAAAAATATATAAAAGTTCAAATTTCAATGTTTTGAAATTCTAGTATCAGCATTTTACATCTGACAGCAACATAAAAGTTTTATTGAAAAATTTCCCTTATTCAAAAAATACATTTTAAGTATTTGTTTCTGAAATCTTGTAATCATTAATATTTATTATATTTATTTAAAGTAAACGACTATATTTTTGACTATTTTAAAGAATTGTATTTATAATTATAAAATATTGTAGTTATATTGATATTTAATAATTTTATTTTTTATGATATTGGTAATCAATTCTGTTAAAATTTCACATCAAGAATAAGATTTCTTTTATATTTTAATATCAAGGTTAAAGATTATTTTCTTACAGCTTACTTATATTTTAATGTAATATTTCAATTTATTGAGGTGTTTGTAATTGAAAGCATTCAAAATTTAATACATAATTAAAGCTTCTGAATTCTGTTACTTCTAATTTCAACGGTATATGGGAGAACATATATATATTTGTTTAATTTACGCTGGTTGGTATATCTATAACTCTATTGATTGTTGTATGAAGTTTAAATATGTATCGTAAATATGAAAATAATAAATATAAATGTATAAAACATGGTAGCCTACAATTATTATGGCAAAATAAAAATGAAGCACGGAATGAATCTTTCTGTGAGAGACAAGGGAATCCTTTACTGCCAGAATTAAGAAAACGATCAGAAACCTCCCGGGGCAACTTGTTTAGTTAGAGTGTTCACTACAATTATCTGAAGGTACTGAGATCTTTTGCTTTGATCCTGTTTCTAAATAACGAAGATTCATGCTTTTGCTCAACTAAATGCTTTGTAGGCTGGAGTCAAAAATCAGACTTCCACCATTCATGCACCTTGGCTTTACATTTCCTGAAACTGCATTTCACAACCTTCATCATAGTCCGCATGGGTTTATGGACTTGATTTGTGTATCTGTTCACTGGGTGGGAAAAAACAACGATTGAAAAAGTTTCAATATTATGAATTGAGGTAAATGAGCAGCTACGAAAAAAATATCGATCTATCCATACAATTTGAAAAGAATGGCATACATACATACATACATACATATATATATATATCTATCGATCTATATATATATATATAGATATATATATATATATATATATATATATATATATATATATCACATGGAACTGTGATTGCAAAACCTCTTGAAATAGATATGTATTGAAAATTGCTTGTACAGTGGCCCCAAACCATAAAATCCAGACATTCGGTTCGATGATGTCTTGTTGTTTGATAAATTCTTATTTCAATTCTCTGGAATGGAATAGTCCATGGGTAGCGAACTCAAGCAAAATCCCATATTGTCTTCTTATTGGAGTGAAATATGGGCCTGGATTCTTAATGGTATGTGATTTTATGAAAGTCAATTTGTCATCTTACCAGGATAAGTCTCTAGTTACGTAAAATGATTACCATGCCACTTTTTCAATTGACTTTATGAATTCTATAGAGTAGACATTCTTTTTTCTGGAAAATTTACCAATCAAAATGAACGATCTCAAATTTAAGGATCAGAACTGTTTAATGATTGTTTCGGATACAATAGGACTCAGTTACACACTTCTTTCTCAATGAACTTGATGCATTTCTTTAAAGAATACTTATGTCCAGTTATCTTTATGTAAAACAGAATCAAACAAATATACCTCTCTAGTCAAGTAAATTAATATATAAATTTAATTACAAGCTATACACAAATGTAATATTTAATTCATATATTCTGAAATATAACTCAAATATAAATATATACTTAATCTTTTCAAATTTTGAGGGACATTAAACATATTATATAAGGAATTAAATTTATCAAATTCAAAACAAATATTTCAAGAAAAATTAAAATAAAATGTTTTGAATAAATATAAAATGGTTTGCATAAATTCAATAAAAATAGTCTTCTTTAATTAATACCAAATAAAATAAAAACTGTAGGAAAAACAATAATTTTACTTATAATACATTAAATAAAAAGATAAAAGAAAATTCTAAATGAAATACGTATTAAGAAACATGTCTTATGTTATGGCTGTAGAATTATCCATCAAAGGATATAGCTGCTTATTGTTTCCTGTTTTAAAACTACAGACATAGAAATATGAATTTCATTTTTTTCCATATTTTAAAGAATTTTTCTTTTGTATTCCTCAAAAATAATTTCTCAATTATTATTAATTTACTTATTTGCTTTTCAAATGACAGTACTATTACCTCAGTTTTTTTCCTGCTTGATTTTTGAAAGTTATTTTTATTATTTTATTTTCAATTATAATATTTTCTCAATAGTCTAACATCTCTTTTATAGAACATCTATCAAATTTCATAATGGAAACAATCCACAATAAAATATATACACACTCATATATATGTATAGTATTTACATTCAAATTTCTTATTTTGTAAATAAAAAATTCAAATTTAAATTTTTCTACATCAGGTAAATCTCTAGTGAATTCATTAAGTAAAGATTGAAGTAAAAAAAAAAACATTTGAAAAAATGCAGGAGGTACTGGAAACAGAAAAAAATAAGGTGATATTTTCCTTTCTGCTTCTTGTCAAAGTCAAATATTTAAAGAAACACAAAATTGAATTATTTTAATGAATTCAGTGACAGAAATAGAAGTAAAACTAAATAAAAGAAGAAAATGTCAACTCACTCAGCGTTGGAAAAATTAAATAAAGAAAATGAAAATAAAAATAATACTGAAGCTTTACCTTTAAATATTGATTGTTTTATTCAAATCAGTTTCTTAAAAATCAGTTTTGAGGAAGGCAGACTGAATATTTTGAATTTGATTATCTTACATTCACAGTATTATTTAATTTTTCTCTTTCTATAATAAATCATTGTATAAGTTCGAGATCATTTTCACAAATGAATTCATTTCCTTTTTTTAATAAATATTTATACTGTCTGCTATTCAAATTTAAATATTTCAATTTACTCCAAAAAAATTATTTACCTTCTTGCTGATAGTTTTTAACAATATTGGTGAAAACTACAACTAATATCTTTTTTTATGTATATACAAAAGCTTTTTATATAAAATGTTATTACATATAAAATTCATATATATATTAACAAATACTATGAAATGATATAATATATATATAGTAGAAAGTTTCTTATATCCTGATACAGACATTTCAATAGAAATCTGTTGGAAAGTATTTTATTTGGTATATTGTTCCAACTAAAGTTTTCATAAAAAGTAGAAAACAAATATTATGTATTAACCCTAGGAAATAATTATATAATTTATATATTTAAATTTTAAAATATACATATGTGGTTACCAATAATTTTTTGTCATCGCGCTAGAAAAAAATTAACACATTGCCACCACACTAGGAATAGTTTAACAGCTCGAAACTATTCTAACTTATTTTTGAAAATATAAATTAGATAATAAATCTCTAAAATAACCATTTTGAGATAAATTGTGGACAATATTTATATATCACAAAGAGGAAGCATCGAATTTTCTTAAATATCTATTCGACGAAAGTGCTTGTACATAAATTCAAAATGTTTCTCGTGTTGTAAGTTGTTTAAAGTAAATGACAGACCTCGTTTAGATTTTTATTAATTTTATTACATAAAAAATAACAAATAAAATTAGCAAATAACAAGTAAGTGTTTAAGTAATAAGCTGACAGTCAGTCAAGCTCCATTCTCCTCCATGGCCACAGGTGGAATAGTCTCCTCCACATAGAGGGCGCTTCGGGTTTCTACGCTTGTGCCAACAGAAATTATAAATAGAAAACATAATGTATGGGCATTCAAATTCATATTAGGTCTATTTCATGATGAGTCCAAATGATATTATTTTTGAAATGCATATTTAATTCGTTCAGGAAAAAATGGCCACGACGAAAAACAACAAATATGTTAAAACTAAACACAAATATATAAATTGATTAGCAAATATATTATTTTCTTTTTTATTAAATTTTTATGAAGCATTCATAAAATAATAAAATTTTAACTGTAAGTCAGTTTTTTGTGCAAAACTGGATTTTCTGAATTTAAATTATATTAACAGAAATCTTGAAATTGCTTAAAAAATTAATTAATTATACTCAAGTATTATGTAAGCAAAATAAATCCATTTAAAAATATTCAAAAATATTTGACATTGGAAATGCATAATACCTATTTTTGAATCTTATGTTAAATGTAAATAATTTTCTAATGATAGAATTCATAAATGGTATAATGCTTAGAAAAACCTTTTCTATTTTTTTTTAATTTGTACTATTGTTATTGTTTTTCTCAAATGAACGCAGTTATTATTTGTTTTGTCATCAGCTGTTGTTAGCCTAAAACGTTTTGAACAATTTTCGAAATGATGAGTGCTTTGCTGAGAGAGCACCATAGAATGAAAGAAAATTCATTTTAATCAAATCAGAATTTTTGAATTCACTTTAAAATGAATGAAATGTTATATTAAAACATATCTTTAAATATGTTAAAATTATATTAAAATGTAAATTTAAAGGGAGATTTTTTATTTTAACAGAAGAAATTTAGTAAAATGTAATAGTATTAGATCATTAGTTTTCAGTTTATTAGTATTTTATTGTAGACTATTTGTCAGTACTTTGAGGAAGACTATTTTATACACTTGATGCATTCTTGAGGACTTGCTGGTCAATGCTTGAAGATTCTCCAAGCGATAGATAAAATTAATATTTTCTGACAATAGATTTGAGATTTGCTTTTAAAAATTCTTTTTATTCATAATATAACTTATTTATGTATTTAAAAATTGCGTGCTTTATAATCAGTTAATTACAATCAACTAAATATATCCTTTTTATTTATTTTATAACTGTAATTCACGATATTTTTTTACAAAAGAAATAGAGTCAGAGTTATGTCTCAGTTATGTTAAAATCATTTGACAATTTTTTCACATTATTTTGTTTGCTTCTTAAAATTTTCTTTCATATTTTTTATTTATACAAATATTTACAAATATTTTTTATAATTTTACAAATATTTTTTATAATTTATTATTTTGGAAACATCAACAGCAGTTTTCAGTTAAAACTAGATTATATTACACTTGGTTAAATTTATAATAGATTATTTTCATTTATAACTATTCGAATTTATTGTGTAGATGTCATAGGAAAAAAGTAACAAAATCTAAACAGAATTAAAATTTAAGGAGGTATATTTTTTGATACTTTGGATGCATGAAAAAAATAACATACATTTTGGATAAAATATTTTGATTACTTTGATATTAACCATATACATATCACAAATATCAAGTTATATATTTTTAGAACATATTTAATTTTGGTTAGCGTTATTAATCAGTATTTTAATTGGTTATTTTTGTAAATAAATATAAAGTAATTATTTAACGTTACTTTAATATTTAGTGATTAAATCAACATTTTAAATCGTTCCCATATGATTTAAAAGTCCTTTGACACAAATGGTCAATAAATTAGTAAAAATTAATGGGTAAAATTTCTGTTCGAATAAATATTTTAATGAAACATTTGCATTAACTTAATCTCAAGAATCTCAGTTTATTTTTTAAATAGTATGTATTAGTCTCAAAACACAATTTATTACAATTTAACATCCACAATTAATAAAATTATATTATAGAGCTAATTTAAACAGAACTATAAAATTAGATTTATTATTCTAACGGAAACAATTTAGTAAAATGTAACAGTGTAGGTTCATTAATTTTCAGTTTATTTTAATTAGTGTTTTATTCTCTACGCTTCGTCGCTACATTGAGAAAGACTATTTTATATACTCTTAATTAAAGTGTTGTGAAGAATGGACATTTATATACTAACATTTTCGAAACAGATAGCATTCCTTGCCTTCTGTACTTAATTTAATTTGAGATCTTGTTTTAAATAGATAAAATGTTGCAATATTTCCTTATGAGTCAAATCCTAGAATGAATACTATATGGTTTAAATGCATAAAAAATGAAGTCTAATATTTTATAATATTAGACTTCATTTTTTAAAAAAAAATTCAAACGAATGATTTATGCAACAATAATAGCCTTGAAAATATTGATTTATAACAAAATATGATGCTAATTTTAGTTTTGCTAAGCATATTTCTATATTTTTCACACAGACACACATATATTGAATGGAACTATCCACGATCAATTTAAAATCTTAACAGCTGGTTAAATACATGTGAATGGTTATTCTATCTATATTCTTCATATTTTACATTACTCCATGCTCAGTACAATCTCATTTTTGCTAATTTTCTGATTTCGACAGGTGTAAAAATCATAATTTTCTTAATGATTCTTGGGATAATAATGCAAGGAAAAATTTCATACCAGCTTTTACATTCGAAATTTGATCATCAATATATAAAGAAATATATTTGCATTTATTTCATGAATAAAATAACAAACTGTTAAGACAAATTAATTTGTGAATCATGAAAATTATGATTTGCAGTTTATTATTTATTGGATGCATGTAAAGTGGAAAAATATAAACTATTAACATTTTAATTATTAATAGCACGATGTAAATACACCCTAGAAAATTTTAAAGAAAATTTTAAAGAAAATCTTAATCACATTGTGAAGTAAAAGACCATAGAAACTTATTTACCAATCAATGACTATTAAGAGTCCTGAAGAGCTAAACTTATTCCAGAAAAAAAATTGGAAAGTTCATTTTAAACTTTATTTGAAAATTGGAAGTGTTAGTCGGATAAGAAGAAGACTTCGATTATCCTGACAATTGTCAAAGGTGTTGAATTCCAACTCGAGTTCTCTCAAGCTCGATAATATTTACAAATAATATAATATAGAGGAAGATAAATGTTACTTTTCAAGTTTCTGCTTAAACGCTGAAATCATGCGGGAGTTTTAAGAATAGTCTCTATTGCAACACATGAATGAACTTATAATTTCGTAGTAATTGTTATTAAGAACGACGAGGTCCTTAAAAATTCTTGATGTTGTTTTACTATCAGACAATTTATTGTATCGTATAAGATGATAGAAACTGTTTAACAAAGAATCCGGATTAGCTTTTAATAATATCAATTTGAAGAAAGGAGTAAAGTAATCATAGTTGAATTAGCCTTATCTCAAATTTCGAAACCGAATTCATTATTATTTGAATGCATTTTTACAAAACTGTAAACATTATATTAGTTGTTGTTTTCAATTTTTCTCAAGCTGAAATAGATTTTTGTAAATGAATTTTTTTTTAGAAAATTAGAGGTCTAACAATCATCCTGTTCTTTATAAAACTGCAGACAACCTCTTTAAAAAGAAGTTAGTGAGACAATTACACATAGAATTTTGATGAATAAAAATGATGAGTGTTGTGTTAGTGAGGAAATATATTTTATTACTATGGTGATAGCTCGAACAGTTTGAAAATAAATCACAAATATATTGATAATCAAAAAATTGTGCTAATGGAAATATAATTATAATTAAATTTATGATCCAGTTACTGATTTTGGAATTAATTTTATATAATTAATAAATTCTTAAATAAAAATATGAGGATGTCTTTTCATGTTTTTTTTATATTTAGCTTGTATTTATTATTTTAAATATGGTATATGATTTAATAACACACAAAAAACACATAGAATGTTTCCTTTGTCTAAAATCTTTCTTATTGAATTATTAATATTGATGACAATAGGAAAATATGAATTACAAGTAATTTAAATTTTCTGTAGCAAATTAAATATTATTTAAATGTGATCCACAATCATGAAAATTTAACAGATTCTTAAGAAAGATTTAGAGTTATTAACAAATACACAGTTTCTTTCATAAAATAATTTAATTGTGACAATGAAATGAGTTTTCAATAATTAAATAATAGAAATGTAGACGTATATCTATGTCATACTTTTCTTTATTTTAAACATAAAACTTTAAAGGTTTTATCACTAAAAATAATCTTATCTTTCTGAATATTTTTTTTTAAATTCAATTCTCTATTCTGGTATGTGACACGAGTTAAAAATTATTTTTAATTTTCTTTCGTAAAATAGCTAAAATTATATGAATAAAGGGAGACGGATTTATATAAAAATATCCTATATTTTTATAATAAATAACTGCTTCATCTATGTGATGGCGTAATAATATAAAATAAAGGCGTCAAATAACTTTGTTTTTACTTTCACAGAAATATACGACAAATAAAACACCATTACATTTTCCCATTGTATGTGTAAGAAAGTGGACACAAATAATAGTTTGTGAAATGGTCAGTAAACATTAAGGAATGATACAGAAGTTTTATTTTATTGGGAGAAATTGTGTATCTCTAAGTGCATACCAGGAAAGTTTGGGGTCCAGAAATGACGGTCGTTTAGGTAAAGTCTCACCTTAAGATTATATAAATTGATTCCAATTTATTTCTACTAAAACACAGTATAACAAATTTAGAAGATATCATATATTTTTTGAAACATACATCTGGCTATTGAAATAAAATTAAACCATTGAAGAGAGAGATATACGTTTATTGGAAAAGAAATAAAAGTTCTTACATCAGTTTGAGTCCTGCAAAATTTCCTAAGTATTATCACATAATTATATTTTCAATAACAATAAATAAATATGCAGTGAAATTTTTAAGTTTTATTAAATAATTTAAAGTAGATTAAAAGATGAAATTTAAAATTCAGTTTGAAATTCATTTTGATGAATCACATGCTTTATATCTCTTTTATGTTAAGTAATTAATTATAAGCATTTTAGAATACTTTTTTATATTTTTTTCCGTTTAGAAAAGCACTTTTTCATCAGAATTAATAGTTGAGTGGTTAGCAGTAAGACCTTTTGTTCAACAGTGAGTCAAGCTTTTCAATTTAATTTTTTTCTGAAACATTGAAGAATTTTGAAGTTGAAAAGGATTTTCAATATTGATAATGGTGAAATTAACTAACGTTTGCAAATTTTAACAGTGAATTAACAATTATTTTTTGTATTATCAGTAATACACAAATAGGCACAAAATAAACAGCTTGTAAAATTATCATTTCATTCATTTTGTTTCTTAAATAGTATTAGCAATTAAATTTAAATGAAGCATAAATTTGAATATATTTTAATGTACACTCCATTCTACAACTAAATTTGGTGAATGTTTTAATACTAAAAAATAACTATGCAAATATGCTTAAAATTTAATTAGATGAATTCAACTTCAACTGATAATATAATTCTTTTTTAGATTACAGATATGGCATGCTCAGAAAATTTGGTAATTGATAATTCGATAAGACAAATCCTTATAATAAAATTTCACAAATATCATAAATATTAGAAAATATTAATTTCTATCATCTTCAATTTAAGAAAATTGACGCATTTTGTAAAGTTTTAAAAACTGTATATCTCATAATGTTGTGATTTTTTTTAAAATTTAAACTACTGGTATGAAGCTTTTATAAATGATTTGATATAATATTTAAAAAAAATAATTATTTAAGAATTTTATATATATACATATAATTAATTATATGTATATATATTTTATATATATACATATAATTACTTTATCAAATCCCAAATACTTAACCATCATTAATTATCATAAATTACCGAAGTGAATCGGAAATTATTGTATAAAATGAGATTATTATATTGCATTGAAACATTGTGTTATAAGAATAGAAAATTTCTATTGTGGTTACTTGGGATTTAAAAAAAATAAGTTTTTATGGAAAGATACCATTCAATGTCTGAATTCTAAATTAATAAGTTGCTATAGAAGAATTTAATATTTCAAAAGGCATTCTTAAATATATCGGAATGTTTAAGATCATCAGTTGAATGTAATTCATTTTATGTTATTTCTCTAAAATATCCATGCTATGGGATTAGTAACGAGATCAGAAAAAATGGTTCAGTTATATATTATATGTATGTATGTACATACGTATGTATGTATATATGTATGTATGTTGTATGTATATATACATATAAAATCAAATAGTTGTAGGCTTTTGATACATTTTTACATGTGTTTAACTATTCTTGAATTCACTACGAGTTCAAATAGTTTACACAAATTTTAGGAAACATTTAACTAGTTCATTATAGTCAAAGAATTGTACCAACAATGCGAGGAATGTTTTGTAGAAATGCTTAATATGTTTCATAAATTTAACATTAATGATGTCATTGGTAATATATATACTTTTCTTTAAAATTTACCAAATTTATACTAATTATTTTTCGAACTACCCCTTAAAACTGAATTTTATTAAATCTATTAACAGAAAAATATACTGAAAATCAATGTTTAATTATTTTTAATTTATGAACATGCCATCGAAAATTTTTGAAAATGTTTTTAAGAACTTCAAATAATTCTGATAATCTGTGTATTTAAAAATATTCACAATGATCCTTTTTAAAACTTACTTTATTTATTAGTTTAATTCTGTTTTTCTTCATTCATTTTAGAGAAAAGTGAACTATTTTTGAGAAAAAGAAATCTTATTTAAATTTTTTTTATTCATTTATTTGGTCTCACCCTATTACATATTAATGGAAAATAACTACAATATAATGTCCCATATTATAGGATAATTTATTAAGTAGAAATATGTACATCACTTTGATTGATAATTTAAGTATTTGGCGGGTTTTAAAATTTTATTGTTTTAATATCCTGCGATGTAGAAATGAAAGGAATAAATATTGAAATTTTGTATTGAGTAGAATTTTTAAACATAAAGTACATTTAAATCCACATGAAATAATTGTCAACAAAAGTATGAATTGTTAAAAAAAGATTCATATATTCCATATGAAAATTATCAGAATTATCGGAATCTTACGTTTCATAAATTTTAGAACAAAGGGAATTAGAGAAAAGATTGCAACATAAGCAAATAGAGAATTTAAAAAGATTATTATGAAACTTTTCTGCTAGTTTCTTTTGCAATATCAGAGAAACTAATTTAGTTAGTCATGATATAGATCTAATAACTGACAAACCAGTAAAAATAAAACCATATACACTGTCAACTCATTAGACTGAAATTTTAAGGAAAAAAAATAGAGAATTTCAATAACATAGAACACAGTTCAACGGACTAAACCTCAACTATAACTTTTATAGAATCTTTTGGAAAAGAACCGCATCCTTGTACAGATTACTAAAAGTTCAGTAACTAAGATTAAATATTATTCTTTATTTATTATAGAAGATAGAATCGAAGTTGTGTTAAAATCATAGTCTTAATTATTCTTTTAGACCATGCTTGACAAAATGGAAAGTTTCTTTGACAAAAAGAATTCAACTATATGCTGCATATTTTACTAGCTTCGAAGCTTCTACGTTTATCTTTTGAACTTAAAAATAATTTCTTGAGTAAAGTCATGCTAAAAATATTAAAGGTTTGTGAGGAATTTGCTCTCAGACATGATGACATTGCAGTGTTTTCATAACCTCGGAAAGATCACATTAAAGAACGGTCACTTTCGTTTTGGACAGAATACATGGATCAAATTTAAGTCTCAAACATTCAAAGTGTAAGTTCATACAAGAACATGTGAAAGAATGTTAATATTAAAGTTAGCTACATAAAATATGTTTTAATTCGTATTGTTTACGTAAAAATATAGATTTCATACTGAATATTATATACATAGATATTAATGTGTTTATATTGCTCACATTATATTAATGTCTATAATCAGTATACTAGATCACTTTGATCATTTGTTATCTAAGAAGTCTTACAGTTATACTTAAAGGGATATATACTACCAGCAGAATCTGACAAAACTTAAAAACAAATTTTCATTTATTTAAAATAATCCGGAAGTTGTTATTTTAATAAAAAATTTTTTATTTTCTGAATTTTAAATTTAGTGTCATAGATAAAATTGTATAATGGAATTAAATAAATACATTTTCACTTATATAATTTATAATATATACAGGTAGATTCCAATACTGTTTTCTCGTAAAAAAAAATTCGCTCTTGACATTTTTATAAACAAATTTTTTCTAATTCCATTCAAAATATTATTGGTACGTGACGAAAAATGTCATATTTCTAGAGAAAATGAGATTCTTTTTCAAAAAAAGGAAATTGAAAAAAACAGAATGTGTGGAAAAGTAAAGGAAACTTTCCAGTTTCATAGAAAATATTAACTTCCGAAATAAGTTTTAATAAATTCAGATAGAATTCAAATATTCAATGAACAAATATGCCAAACAGAGAAGTAGTCTTTTTTAAAGTATTTCCATTTTCTAAATGTACAATATTCATTTTTTTTCCACTGACGACATTTTTTGTTTGTTGTCGTATTTTATATTTTCAAGTTATATAGAAAAAAATTGAATTTCAAATTTCAATTTTATGCAAATTTATCTGAAACATATTTTGAAAAAAAAGAAAACTATTTACGTTAAAGCACAGTAAATGTGATTAAATATTTCATTTTTTGTAAGGAATAATGTTTTCAGTTTTCTTAAAAACAATCATTTTTAAAAACTTTTTATTAAAAATTGTTGATTACTTGTAATTAAAAGTTGTTAATTAACAATACATACATTCAAATCTGTTTTTAGTTTAACCTGGGCTTATATAAAGAACACAATTTCTCATTAACATTAAATTTTAAATATTTTTTACCAAAAAATGTATGTAAGTTTTGAAAAATAAGTAATATTAATATCATACGAACAAGTGTTTATTTAAATTTTAGTCAAAATATAGGGAATAATATATAAACGTTTCAGAAATAAATGAATAATTTAAAAATTTTATTAATATATGTTCACGTATATAAGATGCACATTAGAAACAGTGTAATATTTGCTTATAGTATCAGACGTTATTTTAAGGAATTATTTTCCTATTTATGAATTTGTGAACAAAGGGATAGTTCAGTAACAAATATATCATGTCAGAAAAATCTGACATATAAATCACTTGAATATATATTCAAGTGAGTTCTATATATATATATA
>JAPDSC010147836.1:0-12994 GCA_026290005.1 Latrodectus geometricus
CTTGCAACTAGCATATAGTAAATGATTTCAGTGAAAAAAAAATTTATATAAATAGTATAAAAATTACAACATAACATTTTTACAAAACATTAACTATCTAGTATTTTCCTGTTCCTGCTTTGCTTTCAGCTGTCTGGAGTGTTCTTCCTTAAGTTCTTTCAAATTATTCTCAAGCATTTTCAATTCATCATATTTATGATCTAGTCTTGCTTGATGAATATATTTTTGGATGACATTTATCTGTTGGACCATTGGATCATCATCTTCCTTCACTTGTCCACTGCTAACACACCAACCAGTATCAGGAGAAATAGGTTCAATTAATTGCGATTTTGGAGACTTTACTGGAGATGGACTTTTACTATTCTCTTTCTTATTATAGAGCATTTCAGCCTCTTTTTCTTGCTGTATTCGGCGATGTACTTGAAGTAAACGTTCCTTTTGGTACCTAGCAAATTCCTCAGGTGTAGGTGGTGATGGTAGACCTAGAACTACATTTCGTAGGAATTGAGAGGCTGCCATTCTTATAGCACTTTGAAGTTGTAAAACTCGGCTGCCTGTTTCTTCTTCTGGTGATTCTAATTTTGCAATTCTTTTACTAAAATAAATAAAAAAAGCTTTTAAACTGACAATAGAATTGCTGTTTTATACAAATTTATTATTATGATACAAATGTTTTGTAAAAAGTGAACTCAGTTTTTAACAATTTATAAGACTTTTGAATGAAAAATGCTTTAGTCCTCAAATTACAAAATCTGTGATTATTGATATGTGCAGTTTTTATCTATGAATAGAAATTATGTTTCAATGGAAATTTTTTTCATACCTCACCTTGAGATTTCCACAGTTAGTTTTATACTCTCCTTTGAAAATATTTTAAGCATCCAAATTGGAAACCTTCAAAATGGCCATAAATGAAGATTTTGCGATACTTCTGTTTATGATATAATTTACATCTCTAGAGATGTTTAAGAAGCATTTTTTAGTTAAATTAGGAAATACTGCCTTGTTATGATGAAGTATTCTGTACATTCTGTTTTAAGATACATAGATTTTTTTTAGTTTCTAACATGATTTTAAAATGTTTTGATACACTTCTTCAATAATCCCACCAACTACCTAGAATCTAATTCAAAATTTTTTTTATGATACATCATTAACTGTCTGTTAGATTTTTAGATTAATCTCTTTGAATATTTTCATGACATAAACAAATATTTTAAGCTACTTTGCTAAATTCTATTTAAGGGGGTATAATTTTATTTAAGTGTGATTATGGTCATATTGTTTTTTTAAAAAAATTGATTTTATTTTTTCACTGTTTAATTTAACACAAATATTTTGTTTAGTACACAAATTTCCTCAGAAGAACAATCAGTATTTCAATACACACAAATTAGCTGCTTTTTAAAATTTAAAAATGAACATGTACAGTTGAAATAAAATATCTTTAGCACATAAAATTAAGCATTCAAGTGATGTATTTGAATAATCCTATTCACAGAAAGAACGCAACATTATTGTATTAAATATTTTAAATAAAAATATAATGCACTCAATACATGATGCAAATTTTGCAATAGTAGAATTGAGTTCATAAATATTTTTGTATAAATTTTTTTTTTATTTTTAATTTTACCGACTTTAAAATTAAATATATGATCAAGCAAAACACAAATAGTGATTTATATTTTATTAAAACGAGGCTTAAAAAGGTTGCATTGGATTTTAAGTGAAAATTATTGTCATTTTAATATTCAGATCTTTAAAGTTTAGAAGATAAACGAATCATAATGTTACATAAATATAAAAAAATAGACAAACTTCAGGTATAGAACTACATGAAACTTAAGGATTTAGATTTTTTAAAGTTAAAATAAAAATAAAAAAAAACTGTAAAATGCTTGTTCATAAATTCAAAAGTAGAGATAGAAAAAAATAAATTGATAAATTTGTTAGCATATGATTCTATAGTAACTTTTGCACATGAAGACTAGTATAATTGGACATGGACATGAAAATCGATTTCACACACTAGAAGATTTAAAAAAAGATTCATTTGGGACAGGTAGAAAACTGTTAAATCATAGATGAATCAACTGTATCTAACATCTGCCATTTTAGCTCTTTAGAAAAGATGAAACAGAATTCTTAGGTATCTCACAAAAAACACATTCATAGAAATTGTAATCATTATAAGTTTTAAAAATATCTTTTTGAAATTATGAGATGGAAAAGAAATTTTTATACGTCATGTTATGATTTTCAACATAACATGATACATTATTTTCTTGGCTATGATATGAGACACAAAAGAAAATGCGTCTCATATCATAGCCAAGGAAAAAAAATCTTGCCAAAAATTCAATATTAATGAAATCCCTAAGCATATTCCAAAACCAGTTCTTTATACAGAAAATTAATGTTTAAAAAAATTAATTATTACTGCTTAATATTACTCATATTGACTTCTATTGTTGCAGGTCATTATTCAATACCATCAATATAATTTAAAGAATTTGATGAAAAGTGCAAAAAAGTAGAATAAACATGCAAAACTTTTCTTTTGAATATTAACAGACAATTACATTTGTCACAAATAACAGCATGAAAACTGACTAATTAATAATATGAAATAATTTCTTTTTTTCTGATTTCAATTTTTTTTCAATGGCGATAACATTCTTGCTAGGAAAACAATTTCAAAAACAGATTGTTATCCTGATTGCATATAACTATTTTATTGCTTCAAAAGATACATGATCAAAAAGAAAAAAGATGGATATATGAAAGATTTCATTTAAAATGGATAGTACAATTTTATAAAACCCCTAAGCATTTAATTTTCTTATCATAAAATGTTATGTTCTTTCTACAATATTCCTTTAATTTAAGAAGTGGATCTTCAAAATATATATATCAAACATAAATACCATTGAAACAAATATGAATTAAAGTTTAAATACCTGTGAGCATCAATTTTTTCTGCAAACTTTGAAATCTTTACTTTAATATCCTGAGTATCTTGTATTTTATAATCTGTCTCACCAGCACTATAAGAAACAAAATATCATTCACTAATTTTCGAATAAACAAATGAATATTAGCTCTTAACAAGATCACAAATTAAACTTGTTGATAGCTAAATTTAACAGATAGTCAAACTAGAAATTCAATATTATGAAAAAAATTATCTGAAAAATTTTAACTATTTTTTTTATTTTTATTTATTTATTTATTTTTATCATGGAACACAAATAATATTTTTCTTATACTCTTGTTTTTTGGAGAATAAAATAACCAAAAAATATTATTTTTTGCTTATTTTATTCTCCTTATTTTATCCTTAACTTATATTATTTTTTGCTTATTAATTCTCCAAAAAACATTGCTTATAAAATTCATGAAACAATTCGACAAGATCTAAAACTTTGCCAAACTGAAATGTTTTATATGCATTAATTCAAGATTAGATTTCTTGAAGCTTCATCTCAAATCACTGGAAACCAATTAAGCAAATCCAATGAAATAATTGTGTACAGTTGCTAAATAAATATTAATGTCTGATAAATAATTTCAGATTATAAAATAACATTTGTTATTTCCATTAATATTTTATAACACTCATTTAATAATTAAATTAACTTTTAATATAATAATGTAATTTTTTTTTATTCTCTGTAAAGTCAATATCAAATATGAATGGAATTTTTTGTATTTTCAAAAATTAGCCATTAACTATTAAATAAAAATTATATAAGAAAATGATTATATATTTTGAAAAAAAAAAATTACACATTTTTCAATGCATAACACAAAAAATTAAAATAACAGAACATAAAGTTCTTATGTGTCTTCAAAACTAACAATAATGTAAAAATTATATATAAAACATTATAATGATATACTTTGATAAAAATTACAAATGTGTAAATGCAAAACACAGAAAATTAAAAAAGCATAGAATATTAATTTTTGAAACATAGGTGCTTAGAGGTCATAAACCCTATGAATTTATTATAACTTTCAGAATACATGTTCTATCAATTCTGAGATAATCATATATAAACTTTGAGAAAGATAATAAAAAATAAACAATTTATAAATACCATTTTTTATTTTCGTTAATTTTGTTAAAAAATATTTAACAATTATTTAAAAATAATCAAAAGTACTTTTCTAAGTATTAAAATATATATTTTCTTTAAAATTCCATCACACTGAAAATAGAATATCTAAATATGTTTTAAATTACAAATTAAAAAAAAAAAAAAAAAAAAAAAAAAAAAAAAAAAAAAAAAAAAACAAATTGATAAATAAAAACATAAATTTTTTTTTAAAAATTATTTTTTTCTCAACAATTACAAGATGATTTGGATTAATCCTCACATTTAAGATTTCAAAAATTCACCATTTTCTTATGACAGATTCTGCTATGTATAATTTTTAGAAAAACATTATTACTTAAAAATGAGTCAAGTCTTTTACAATCCTAATTTAAAGACTTAACTAATTACAATTCCTGAAATCTCTCCTCATACTCTTTGCGAAATCTACAGCTCAAACTAAGTAACAAGTTTATAGTTCTGATAAAAGGAATATAAATAGAAATTCCAAATGTTGAACAGAATTGAACTGAAGATAATTTGAATAGAAGAAGCATTTCTATCAGAATATAGCAAAGAACCTTCATAACAATGTTTGTTCTCTTCTAGCAAACAAGAAAATGCAGATTTAAATGTTTTTTATTTAATGCAAACTTTAATCACTGAATAGACAAAAGAGGCACTTTATTAGATTTAAGTCAACTGAACATATTTCCTGAACAATCTTAATTTCAAGAATTCTCTACAAAACAATAAAACATTAAGACAGAATCTTATATTTTTGTGCACAAAATTAGCTAAAAATCATAAGTGGATGCAATATTGAAATAAGTTCTAATTGTTTTATTTGAATACATCAAACATGTTGTAATTCTTAAAAATATGCATGTTTATATGACCAGTCTAATTTCATATTAACTACATTCTTTTATAATACTAATGTCATTTTAGAGTTACTAGAAAAAATTTGCATAATATTATTGAATGCAATTCATATACAGAAACAATAATATGCTTATTGCACAAAATTTGAAGAGCTAAAACTCACAAAATCATCTTTAAATTGAATGATTGGTACACGAATTAAAAAAAGACACTTACTTCAGAGACTCAATCATTTCCAGGTATATAGGAACAAGTTTTTCTACTTCATCCATACATTCTTTGAGTCGCTAATAAAAAAAAATAAAATAAAATTCAATAAAACTTGGGGTGAAAAACTCATAGTGTAACTACAAAATATAGATTTGTAATTCTACTACTATACTTTAAAACCAGACATCAACAAAAATTGTAGCGTATTTTTAAAATGATGGATAATTATAAAAACAATTTGGATTGTATTTTGTGATGAAAATATTTTCTCCCCTTATTTCCATTATTCCAATGTTTTATAATTAATTATTTTTGCAGATTTTATAATAAATCATATATTGCCATTATACTAATTTTTAATAATGATTTTGTTTTAACACTTCATGAAATTTATCAATAATTATAATATGCAAATCTGAGAGTAAAAGCATATAACTAACATAGATTCAATAAATATTTTGAAAATTATAAATGGCTAAAATACTTAAACTTACATCATAAATTTGAACAATAATAGGTTTGCGATTTTTCTGCTCAACCATCTTATCATGTCTCACTAGCAACACATTGCAGTCTTTACAAATTCTAATTTGTTGTTCTCCACCAATATTCACAGCAGTCATTAAACTTGCAGTACTTGTTTTACGACTAGATTGAGACTGTTTATGTAAAAGTTTTTGGTCATCAGAAATTGTAGGTAAAGTTAATTTTCCTGGAAAGATAAAGTAACTAGATAAAGGATATGACAAAATCATTTATAAAATTATATCCTAATAATATTAATATTATTTAAAAAAATGAAAATCAAACAGAAAAAAATGAAGTTTAATTGTTAAAACAAAAATTAAATAAGAGAATAAAACATCTTAATGTAATTTATCATATAGATAGGTTTTCAAGCTTCTTTCAAAGTTCTCAAGTTTTTATCAAGCTTCTTCTCAAAATTACAAATTCTTAGAAAATTGACTTTTATCAAAATTTAACATATATCATTAAACAATTAAAAAAAAGTTTGGAATGTGAATCACAATATTAATTATTTTGAAAGATTAAAATTATAAAAATAGTAATGCATGATAACATTTTAATTTGAGTATGAAATGGGGTATTTATCAGGAAATAAAATTATGATTTTTTTTAAGAATGTGTAAATTAGATCATGAAAAGTAACTATTTCATTATGAAATTAATAGCAATTGTATTATTTAGTAAAAATGTAAGCATTGAAAAAAAGGAAAAAAAGTTTGTGCAAAAAGTAAATAAATTGAAAAACAATAAAATTCAAAATATCAGAATCAGTAAAATATTTTGATTAAACATTTATTTGCAAAAATGTCATAATAGGATAACAAGTTAGATTTTTTTTCTGAAATCAATATATTAAAAATGAATTCAAGAATTATATACAAATAGCTGAAACCTTTAATAATCAAGATTTTATCTAAATGTACCATTTATATAAATAGATAAAATATTACATAAATAATTAAATTTTTTTTTATTAAGACTAGACACCAGTACGGCTAATAAAATGCGAAAAATTGGCTTACCTAGTCGGAATGCATTTGTATGATATATTTTCATTTTAATACATTTAAGGATAGTGCAAATGCATGGAATTCGTTTATAAGTAACCCTTGAAGAATTTGATTAGAAACTAGTTTTTATTTGATTACAGTCTAAATTTTTGAAGTGGATAATTTAATGTTAAAATTTTGATATATTTGCAGTGAATTTTTTAATTTAAGTTTTTTAAATAGAAATTTATTTTAAGAGTTCAAAAAATAAGTATCCTTGCAGAGTATATACTTGTAATGATTCTGAGAATATCATGAACAAATTTTTGTGAGCTATAAAAATATGTTGTCCAACTAGTGCTAGCTATTCTGAAAGGGACGATGGTTGCCACTTTGGGTGACGGAGTTCCAAGTGACGCAGGCACGCACCTCCAATTTAATAATTTTGCTTTTAGCTATTCTGCAAGCAGCAATGATTAGGTAAGTTATTTTAGTTTATGATTTTAATTAATATTCCTGTTTTCTATTATAAATCAAATATTGTTTATAAATATTTCAAATATTTGTATTTATATTTATTTAGAATAGTAATGTTGATTGATTAGAAACTTTTTTGTTTGTGAGAATGTATATTTACATTCTCACAAATTATTTATTTTTACAGATCGGTTTAAATTGGGGCTAGATTGCACCAGACTGAACTTTTTTTTAAAGAAAGGTGTCAATGTTTGATTGATTGAAATTTGAGTTTTCATAAAAATGCATTTAATTTATGTTAGATTTAACTTTATTATAACCGAATATAGTTTTGAAATGAATAGCAAATAATCACACATCAAATATTAACAAAAATAAATTGGGGTGTTTGCTCTAAATGTACTGCATAATTGTAATAATAATGGTGATGCTTCAGCAAAAACAGACATATTCCTCACTACAATTTCAGATTTCAGCTAACACAAAAAATCTTATTGAATATCATTAAATGAAAAAGTTCCATTAAAAACTCTAATCGATAATATTCAATAATTATCAGCTAAATTTATATTATATTTTGATATAAAAATATTCAATAATACAGTAATCCCGATTCTTATAGAATTACATCAAACCTCAATTCACTTATAAATTATTTCAGAGCACAATTTTTAAAAGATAATTTAATAAACAGTAAAACATAAAATGTGAAGTAAGCACTTTTTTCAAGAAACAGTATTTTTATTGCCTTTAAGGACATTGATTAAATGATTTTTTGCAATGTCAATCTTACAATGCATTTTATGTTAAAGGGAAAACTTACTAGCAAAACTGTAGCTCATAAAAAAAGAGCATGAATGGCACATGACTCCTCCACAAAGTCTGCAATGATGCCTTCTTCGGGAAAGACCAAAAGATTTAGCACATCCAGGACAAAGAGGAACATCACTGTCAGCAACCCATGGAACAATGCTCTTTTCAAATTCTATCAAGAAACATAATCTTTTACTTTATTACAAAAACATACAAAATGTTTTTGAGTTAGGCACAATATTTTGAATACCTTTCCTTTTTTCAGGATCACTGGATATATCACAGATAAGTCTATCTAATCGTATTAAAAGCTTATTGGTTTCTATCACATATCTATCAATTTTCTTTTCTCGCATTTTTTTGAAATACTGAGTGTGGCTTAATACTAAACCTACAAAAAGAAATAAATATTAAATTGCATAAAAACATCAATACATGTTTTGCTCCATTTAAAAAAAAATATAATTTAAAGGAGCAATGTATTTCATCACATTAAGAACAAATGAAGAAATAAATTATAATAGAAATTTATTATTACAAGATAAGTATATTTTGATGTAACTAATTTTATAATTTTTTTACTTTAGTTAATTAAAGCAAACCAAATAGTATTTTACAATAGTTAATTAGTGTATTAGCACTCCACTATGTTTCTAGAATAATAAAATTTTCAAGGTATAATTTTACAATATGAAAATCATTTAAAAATTTTCAAGGTATAATAAAATAATATTTTGTGTCTTTAGAACTTTAGAAAATTTTTTGGTTTGCGTTAATAAAAATATCTTTTGGAAGACAAAATTTTTTACAAAGAATATTATTAGATTAATGAGGGTTTTTGACATTTTAATTTGGTTACCACTAATATGCTGTACTTACTGAATATAATTTTAATGCATATTTTACAGATTTATGAACAAATAAAAATTCCATGAATGTTATTTGCTTAAAATTTCTTCCAGTCTATACTAGTAATGCTTAGGAAAGTTATTTCATACTATTTTTTTTTCACAAATTCATGCTTAACAATGCATTTACAAAGGATACTTAAAACATGAATACCATATTTTCCTGTATATAATCCGCACAAGCTTTTCTGAATAAAAGGATAAAAGCGTTGCATAATCTGCTGCAATTTTTTTTCGCTGAATAGTCTAAAATATGTACTGTTGATAATATGGGTGTCACACGAGAAAATGCACAATATGTAATATAAATACATTATTAAAAATCTAATAAATAATAAACAATATTAAAAATCTAATAAATAGTATAGAAAAAAATACATTTATTATGAAAAAAATCTGTCTGGATTCACCTAATCGCAAAGTGCAATAAACTTGAGAAAACACAAGATCGATCAAGAGCAATAATTTCAAGAAGATTCTTGTAAAACTTAACAATATTTAGCTTCTCATAACTTTTAAAGAACCTTAGATGTATTTAAATAAATATTTGCTTCATTAATATTTAAATGAAAGAAATGGATTATTTGCAAACTGCATATTTTATACATTTTTCTTTTACAGTGCGCGTGCCATGTTTTTCACTTTACATTAACACGTTCATTGCCATTTTTTCATATTTGCTTTCGCTATAGCATTTAATTTAAAATCTGTTGTGTGACTAAAATATTTTCGTTCCCATATGACAATATACAAATTTGAATATTTTCAAAACGAAACTGCTCACGTCAAGACAAATTGCAAAATGACGTTAGTGACATGAAACTGTAATATCTTTATGAGGAACCCAATTCGTATTTGAACATAATTGGACAAAGCTGATTATAGCGTAAGTAACTCAGGTGTGTCTTCGGTACCAGCTGTTATTTATTTTATGAAACATAAACAGTATTTCTTTCAAAACTTTCTTATAAGCTTTTCAGATGGAGAATGTTTTTTATCAGATTATTAGTGGCGGTGTATAATATGCACAACAAAAGTTGGAACTTTTTTAACACATAATCTGCGGATTATATACAAGAAAATACAGTAGTACATTCAATAATATAAAAATTAATACATATAAAATTGTTTATAAACACACATAGTGTTAGCATATTTTCTAAAAGGGAGTCATTGAACATAACAAAGGAGAATCAGAATATTGAAGTTGAAAATTGTTATTTGAAGGTAAGTAAGGATTCATCAGGCTAAATAACAATTTAATTTAAACAAATAATGAATTTTTTAAAATTTAAATGGATTTTTAAATATTTAAATTAAATTTTCTTGAATTTTTTAGGGATCAAATATTGTAAGCAAAGTTTAAATAAATAGTAACTTTTGAAAAATTTTATTCTTAATAAAATTTTTCAAAAGTTTTGTTGTATTAACATGGCAATATTACATAGTTATGGTTTAAAAATTACCTTTTATTCATTTTTAAGAAATTCATTATCTGTTTACATATTTTTCAAATTTACAAAATTTATCATATACAAATAATGCATAATACCAATCAACTCAATTTAATCACACACATAAAAAAAAAGGAAAGTACATTTATTGATTTTAAAAAAAATAGATGCATTTTATTTGCTGCAGTTTCAGAAAATTGTTTTTTAACAATATATCTTTCAATAAAAGAAAATCAAATTGGCTCTTTTTTTTCTTCTACTATTTAAAATAGAAAATAATTTGTAAGCAATTTTTGGAACTTATGTGCTATGATGATTACCTGGTGATAAAAATTTTCATTGGTGAGATCGGCATAATTTATAAATAATCTATAAATAATATTAATATTCTTAGCCCCTAATCTATCTAGGTAGTTGTCATATTATTTTCAATGGTCAATGGTTTTGGCAATATATCTAGATAGTTGTCAAAGTGCATAAGTACCCAATTTTTTATTTTGATCAATTTAATATAGACAAGGAAAATAAAATCTAGATTGATTTTCAAAATATATAAGACATAAATATGTGTATATTATAAATATTTTGGAAAAAATAAGTGAGCTTGAATTATGACGTATTCTAATACTGCCGAGCATTTTTTGTAGATGCAGCAAAGAATGATAATATAATTGATAGTTGAAATAATAGCTAACAATAGTCTGCTTTTACTATCCTTTGATGAACTTTTTGAATAAAAAATGAAAATATGTAAACAAATAAATAAAATATATGGCAAAATCAGATTTAAAACTAAGTAATGTAACTTGGAAGAATTAAAAATTAATATGGGAAAGTATTCATTTTAACAAAGGATAAAAATATCAAAATTATTAAAATTTTGATTAATATCATTGCACATAACTCAAATAATCATACATTTCCACATGATTGATTTCTATCAAATAATACAATGGACAAATTTTAGTTAAAATTATTTAATATTTAGAACAAATTGCAGAAATAGAAAAATGAGCCTCACAGTATGATTAACTCCTAATGTAAATAATTCTTAAATAATTAGATAACACATTCTTAATAATGCGCACAATTTATTTCTCAACAAATTTATAACATATAAGCTTTGTTTACCATTTATGATCAGCTTCAAAAGTATTTTGTAAACATTTTCCGAAGAATTATGAAAAATCAAATTGTTCCCAATGAATATAATAATCATAAATCCACTTATATACATCAAAATGAGTAAATAATGTTTCATGAATTACAGGCATTGAAAATATTTCAAATTGTAAAATCCAGCCCAGCATTAATCAACAATAAATGAACTATCACATTTTTTATATTGTATTAATACAAGGAAAATCTACAAAATTTGGTGTATGGAATCATAAATAAAGAAACAAAATATATTTAATCACTCTCTAAGCAATATCCATTGGCCACATTACACTAACAAGAGGTTGATAAAGTTGCTGGAATATAAGTCAGCAAATGCTTCTTTCAGAATGAATTGAAGCACAGATGTCACACATCAATAGATGCTGCCAAATGAGTGGCTTTGATGGCTCAATTGAAGGGAGAGTACAGAACGTGTCTGTGAAATTTTAAGCAGCATGCATTTATGTTTTCGAACAGAATTCATTGAACAATGGCACAAAATGAAAACAGATCTTGTGTTCACCCAAATTTTTTAGAATAATGATGTTAACATTGTCCCTGCTGATTCTAAATTAACCATATACTCATTATAAACATAGTCAGTGACTGTTTAACAGCAAGTATTGCACCTGCTTGATGTTGTTGGTCATTACACTTGTATAGTGTTGACCTAAACATGCTTCATTATTCAATTTACTTTCCGTCCCAAAATCATTTAAACCAACTGAACTTTTGCTCATTACATCTATTCTATATACCTGGAACAACATGACATACATTTTTATGTTGGTTTTTCCCCACTGATAACATAACTTGATGTTTATCCATTGTCCTATTTCAATGACATAAGTTTTTAAATATACACCATTCAACTGCCTATTGCAGGCTATTCTGCTGCAATTTCTCCATTGATCATTTAGGAGATATCCATCTATTCACTTAAGTTTTTAGATGTTCTTTATAATTTAAATGTTAATGCAATTAGTAGTTGCATGGAAACTATATAAGTTGATTTCTATCGATTTTTAACCTTACGGGCAATTTTTTGTGAAATAAAAATGTTTAAAAAAATTTGTCAAGTGTTTTTAAATGTGAGATTTTGAACATTTTCCATAAATCAGTTTATTTTGTCTATAATAGCTACTGCCATAAATTTATTAACTTTTGCACCAACTAAATACTTTAACTCACCAATATCTTGAGATGGCCATGGAGTTTGAGCTGAAACAGGATGAATATTGTACTTGGTTTCTGATTCAAATGGAGATTTGGCAAGTTCTTCATTCCAAGTATCTTGTTTCAAAATCTTTTTCTTAGCTTTTCCTGAATAAATATTATTTGATAAGTTAAATAATAAGTTAATGCAATACATAACATTAAAAATCAAACAAATAAATGCTAGTTTATTCATATAGTTATTCTCTGGATAAGATTATAATAAACAAAAACATGAAGGAGATATA
>JAPDSC010147836.1:22994-61329 GCA_026290005.1 Latrodectus geometricus
TATATATATATATATATATATATATGAAATATAATTTAACTTAAAACCATATAATAACAATGATATTATTATTATGATAATACAAACTTAGATATTGATTTATGTTGATAACTAATCCAATGATTGTTTTATTAAATAATTGTAATCTCTTGTAAAATTAGAAATATTTTTTTAAATTTATGAACTTCTTTTTAAAATCTTTTTTCAATAATCTGTATAATCAAAAATATTTGATATTGAAAAATATTTAAAGGTATTAATTTAGTAATAAATTTAAATCAAATTGCAAATTTATTATTATTTAACTTGTATAATTCATCTTTAAAACACCATTTGTTTTTAGTTTTTGATAAAACTTATAACAATGATTTAATACCAAAATTAATATAAAATACTTAAAGTCAATGTATGGCTATGTATTTTTACAAATTATTAATTGTTATCAAAAATGCAACAATGAAAAGAAATACTCCAAACCACTTGAAATTTTTACCTTATTATGCAACAATTACAATTTCAATATAATTGCACATCGTCATCAATTGTTTTTGTTGCACCAGCATACTTTGCTGTACACATCCAAGTGTTAGACTCTACCAGTAAGCAGTTTCATTGGTAGTCTTGATAGTTAAGAAACAAATATCAAGCAGAAAACTCTAGTACTTGACTTGCTTTTCCAAGTGGTATCATTTCACTTGGAGAACATTGTGACCTTGACCTATTTAATATTCTTCAGCCATCTTTACTGAACATGACGGATCTTTGATTAAGCAAGAATTCAAACTCACTACTTTCTGGTTCTGCGAATTACACTATTTCTAACAAATATTAACTAGGTCATTGGAATTCTCATGAGTAATTGTTGCATAATGTACAAGTTGCACATAAAATTAGAAAAGTTTATTAATTTAGAAAATTTGAAATACTTGCCATGCAATCTTTTACACAGGCAGTTTTTCTATATCTCATAAAAAAGCACTTATCATTCTAACTTGTTTTTGAGTTTGCGCTATGAAAAAGTACTGCATATTGAAATGTATCCTCTATGAAATTTTGTCAAGTTGTGTTTGATGCAAAGAAGCAATGATCGTTGGATAAAATTATTAGGTACAGAAGAAAATTACAATGTGCAGTTGTAATTGCAGCCATGTTGTCAAATCATTAAATTGGATGGTTTGTTTATGAAGCTGTGAGGAGTTTATGTTATATATAAACTTCCACAATGATTATAGTCTATAATACAATAATTTCTATGCTAACTATTGATTGTAGTTCTGTAGAATATCCACATTTGGTCCATTGTTTTCATAATTTTTTGACTCCTAACAACAATTTTTTCTTTGTGAAGTGATGACATGAATGATGTACATTATTTTCCTATATGTAATCTGCAGATTATGTTCTAAAACGTTTTGAATTTCATTGTGCGTATTATCGGCTGTGAATTTAAAAAAAAAAAAAAAAAAAAAAAAAAAAACATTCTAAATATATATTAGAAAAGCTTACAATAAAGATTTGAAAGAAATGCCATTTATATTTTATAAAATAAATAATAGATGACATCATAACCTGGGCTTTATTTTAACTATAATCAGTTTTGTTCTGTTATGTTCAAGAATGAATTCAGTTCCTCAAAGATGTTATTGGATATTGTCATTCCATATTTTTGTCTTGCCTTGAACTGTTTTGTTCTGAGAATATTCAAGTTTGTATATCGTCATGGGGAAGTGAATGTATACAATTTATTCAGCAGATTTTAAACTAAAAACTATAGAGAAGGGAAATAAAAAAATGGCGACAAACTTATTAACCGTTTGAGTGCGGTGAAGCGCTTTCGCGCTTCGTTGAAATTATTAGGTACAGGAGAAAATGTGCTTCACTTGTTTTTTTATATATAAGAAAACTCTTCAGCACTTAAACGGTTAATATAAAGTGAAAAACGAAGCATATACTATAAGAAAAAATATATCTAGTGTGCAGTTCAAAAATAATCTATTTCTGTTATTTAATTATTAACAAGTAAATTTTTTAAAAATGTCTCCAACTTCTCTTTGAAACTTTGAAAAGATATTAAAAAATTAAAAATATCAGTTTTTTACTAGAATCTTCAGAAAAATTCTTCTTCTTTTTATGATAATCTTTTATCTCAATTTATCACACTTAGCAATGTTTTTCATAAGCAGATGGCTTTCATAATATTTTTTTTCCTGTACAATTTATTATGTTTTTAATCATACTGTGTACTTTTTATTCTATGTGTAACCACATTATCAGCACTATATATTTTTTACTATTCTCCCAAAAAGTTGCTGCAGATTATGCAATGCTTTTTTTCTTTTGCTCAAAAAAAATTTCTTGCATATAAGAAACTGTGGATTATATACAGGAAAATATGGTTAATAAAATCGAATTAAAATCGAAAATTTAAAAAATATCATTCAGAAAGATTCTTTTGAAGTTTTTTTTATTAATATGATAGATCTTTAACTAATATAATTTGAGTTTGCATTAGATTCACTTAGTATTATTTTAATATGAATTAATGGTTACATTGATCAATCATTGCTTTACTGCTTGAGAATTTTCAGTTTGTTCATCTTTCTTTTCTTCAAGACTGCAACTATATTTCAATATAAAAAACACACTCAATCATTTCACTTAAAGTTTAAGGTTTCTTATTCTACTATAATACATTGCCTTCCTGGTTTGTTTGTTTCCCAGATCTATTGCCTATTAAACACTTCTAATCAATGAATGTAGATTGACCTACTCTGAATATAACACTTACTAGTACATTAGTTCAAATTTGGCTTTGTAAAGAGGCAGCATGTGCTGCCATTTCCCAAATATATATTCAAAACCTCTTAGTAATTTCTGTGCTTATTAACAGTCATGAGAGTGACATTCATCACTGATTTTAGTGTTTTCTGTTTTTAAGTCTCTATTTTTAACAAATTAACCTTATACTATCTGTAATCTGTTAAATAAATTTTGCTTTCATACCCTTTATTTTTCTTAATGTTGCATTTTTGATGGTTAGCATATTATTTCATGTGAAATTTATTTTGAATAAAGTAAATTGTATGAACTCTTCATACATTATTGTTCATAGATGTAAATTAATGCTGAGAAATAATCATTAGTATGCAGAATGGTTTTTAAAACTAAGTTTGGATGCATAAGATACAAAATTTATATCTATCAATATAATTAAATTTTCATTATTAAAATTCACAAAATTAAAAAGTATACACATGAAATAGTTTTGGAAGCTTATGTATGTTATACCTACAAATTTTACTCGCATGAGAATCTGCATGCCTTCATAATATTTTGATAAACATAACTAAACTCTTATTTTATACTTTTGAATGTTTTTTACTAACTAAAATATGTTTTGTCTCACTTTAGATAAGCGTGTGTCAGGTTGGCCTCTTATGCAATCTCCTTTTCCAACTATAATTTTAATCATTCTCTATCTTAGCGCTGTTCATTATGGACCGCTTATAATGAAATCTAGGAAACCCTTTGAATTACGTTGGGTACTCATGTTTTACAACTTCTTTATGATGCTTCTAAATCTTTATATTGCAATGGAGGTATGGTTCTGTTTTTATCCTCTCTTCTGCACCTGGGAATTTTAAATCCTCTATGTATCACAGGCATGGCTTCTTATAAGTTACATAGTTGCATGATGAAAATATTTGATTTGCTTGAAATAGATTATTTTTTGTTTGCTTCAAAATATGTATATGATATTTTTAATTTTACATTATTTAAAAATATATTTTTTAAAGTTAAAATAGTTTTAATGGTAGAAAATTATATTTTAAAATAATTGAAAAAAACTAGTGATTTAATTTATTTTAATCAAAAAATAATTTTTGAAAAGTGCTTTATTTTTAATAATCTGAGTCCTTGGTTTTCAAAGAGTTAAATAAAAAAATTAAGCAAAATCTAAATCAATACTGAATGGCATTTTTTAATTTTAGAATAACATTAATATATTATCAAGTTTTGTGTTTCACTGCTGTGAAAAGAGTAGCTAATTGTAACTAGACACATTAATTGTGAGTATTCAATCTGCATGCTACTACCGGATCATGCAAATGGTTGGTTAAGGAAAAAAAAAATCTTTGGTATACAGAGTGATGTAGTAATGTTCAAACTTGTGAATGTACCATTTGACTATTGTATGTTTTATTTTCTTCATGTGTCTTCAAAAGTTATTATTACTATGCTTCTGCACAACTTTTTAGTTTATTTCTTTATTGAATCTCGTTTAATTTTTAATATAAGACTATTTACTTCAGAACTTTACAGCTAATTACACTGCAAGTTGCCTCATTTTTTAATATATTGTGATTTTTCTAATATAACAACTTTTACTCTGGTCATAGCTGTTCCCCCCGCCTTCAGATATTAAAAAATAAAGTAGGACATATGTAATTAGGTATCTGTATTTACTTAAATGTAACACAGATTATAAGATGTTATATTAATATATAAGGTGTCCCTATTTTTAAGTTTGTGAGCAGTCTAATCAAAAACTTTGCACAAAATTTCTTTAAAACTGACAAATAAAAAGTACGTTTTTATGAAATGCATGAGTTTTGAGCTTCATAAAAATATTTAGATGCAAAAAAGCATTTCTAGATGCATTTGTAATATCGTTATACCAAATCTTATCTTGTAAGGAATTTTTAAGTTTTACCTATATTATGTTATAAGAATTTTTTCCATAAGCTTTTTATTGCCTGGTAATATTTGAAAGAAGAAAGAATCATAAAAGAAGTGATTGAATACATACTTGTACAGTTTTAACAACAGTCTGATGAGATGATTCATAAAATACTTTTTATCTCTGTAATTTAGAACTTAAAGTTCAACAATCATTAGATTTTTTTATTTTTTAGAAAATCTAAAAGAGAAAAGTTGAATCATAAAATCCCATTATCATTAGTTTCCACAAGAACACTAAAATGAAGAATTATGGACTATAATAAGATTTAGGAAGGTTACCACCTACTGTGTTTTTGTGCAGCTCATGATTTGTAGTTTAAAATTCTAACAAACAAAAGAAACTCATTTGACTTTCTTTAATGCAATCAGGAACCACCATATACTAAGATCTGTACATTTTATAAGTATTTGTTGGGATTAATGTTCTACTGGTTGGATCTAAAGAAAAGTTGCATTCAAATAGTAGTTATGACAAGTGTCAACCTTGTTACTTAAAGCTATTCAAAGATACCAGATTGTTTTATATTGTTAGATCTTAATTCCATTTATTGTTTGTTCTGTATGGGGTTTCACTATCACTAATAATTTATCGCTAAGGATATTATGCTAAATTTGTTGTAAAGTAGTATATTGCAGAAATCGTTAGACTGGGTTTTATATGTGTTTCAAATTTTTTAAACTCTAAATTTCAATAGTATAATTTAATGAAGGTGTCAAATTACCTTACATATAATTTTTTTATTACTTATGTACAGTTATGCATTGTAGATTATTGATATATTAATTAACATAAGAGGAATTAAGTTAAAGGCTCACTTTATTGCTAAACTTAACTTAAACTTTTGTTATAAGTTAAGGATTAGAGTTTCATCATCGTTTTACTGTAAAATCAAATAAAGTTTATCTAATATTTGCTGTAAAAGTAATTTTTTTATATGTGTTATCTCAGTTTTTCAAGCTCTTCTTGTGAAGCAGTAGTAAGAAAAACAAATTATTTTTAAATGAAGGAAAATAAAATTTTTGTTATCTTTTTTTATTATATAAAAGTTTCAAATAAATAAAATGGAAAATGTTTTCTTGAATTTCATGTTAAATGTTTTATTTACTCATTTTCATATATAAAATGAAAATAAGTAAATAAAATATAAAACCAAATTAAAACATTTAAGAATACATATTTTTGTAAAATTTTATTTCTTAACTGCTGTTTCATTTTATTTGTATAGCAATAAACCTCATTTTGAATTTTTTAAGTCACTGTTTTATTGAATTTCTTAAATACATGCATTTAAAATTTTATTTCAGTTAAATTAACACATTATATAAAGTTGCAAATTTATTTAGTTTTATTTTTTAATAGTTATTTTCCTTGTCTCCTGTATCATATAGTATTTTGGAAGCATTTGAGTAATGACTTTGCATGATATTTCAGAATTTTCATCATTTTATTTTTATCGATTCAAATTTGATAAACAGTTGTTATTTATTAAAATATTCATGAATCATTTTGTTTTGACACTAAGTATTTGTTCAATACTTAAACTACAAAGATTACCAGAAAGTAAATATTTAATATAAATTATAATTTTTACTCTTGATTTTTCAAGTATTTATTTCCTTGAAAAATTTTCCTTAGAACTTTATCTCATATTTTATGAATTATTTAGCTTAATATTAATTTATATTTAATGGTCTGACACAATTTTAAAATTGGATGAGAAAAAAAAAAGCATATTCTTTTTTATTTTGTTTTTTTTATGGCGATTTCTGTTTTTAAAAAAAATCAAGAAAATTTTATATATATATATATATATATATATATATATATATATATATATATATATATATAAATTTGACATCTTTTGTTTTTTTTAAAAAAAACCTTATAAAAATTTTATTTGACTAACAAAAATTTGATATTTAATTTAGTGCTTAAGTTATATTGTATTTTATATGTCATGTTATGTGAATCAATATTATTTTCCTATTGTGGTAATACAATTTATTAATTAATGTGATGAGAATGGTATTTTATGAATCACAATTGCTTGAATGTATGTAATAATTTTTTTAATTGCTTACCATAATTCCAAGATTATTAAAAAGTTTTTTATTAAATGTTTTGCTTTTATTTTATGTTTAAAAGAAAATTTTTATAAATTAAATATTTGTTGATAGCTAAATATTGCACTTAAAAATGTATAATTAAAAAAATATTTTTACATTACTATTATATATAAAAATGTAAGTTTTTTATTTCTAATGTAGTACCTACATTAGAGAAATAAAAAAATATTTAGTTTTATTTATGTTTGACTTTTTATTTATTTTAATTTTACATTTAGAGAATCAAGTAGTTATTTTTTTCACACTATGTATCAATATTTTTAACAGTTACTCATATGTGCAATAAAAAAGAATTACAATTGGGCATGCCAGCTTGTTGACTTTTCTGATGATCCATATGAAACAAGAGTAAGCATCTAATTTTATTTTATCTATTAAATAATTTTGATTACATAAATTTAAATGTATAAACAAATTTAAATGTATTGAGATAAACATTTTAAATAAAAATTTTTACTTTTAAAATTTTTTGTATTTTTTTATTTTAATTAAAAAATATTTTATGTACTAAATTATTATTTAACATTTAACTTTTTGAAGGTATTTTATAATTATGAAATTTTTATCATAGGATCAGGTTTTTGTATCAGTTAAGGTTCTTTTGAAAATTTGTATTGCTATTAAAAAATTACTTTTAGATGTTCAAATTTGGTTTAGCCATATTTTATTTGCTCATTTTCATATTATATATGAATATTTATCATAGGTATTGCTATCAAATTTAAGATGTAAAAAAATATAAAAACTGTAGTTTCTGTCAAAAGGAATTTATAGTTCTTAATTATTTTCAAAAATCACTGTTATACTTTTGGTTTTACTTTATATTTTTATCTAATATTTAGTGTTTGTTATTACATGAAAAAATTTAATTTGGTTTTTATAAAACTATTGAAATTTTAAGATGTGGTAAAATTGAAAAATGAAATTTAATTTATGTTTAAATTAATTACGTTATACATATTACAAAAAAATTTCTAATAAATAAGTACAATGCATAGTTCTTTTTATTCATTCAAATAAAAGGATAATAAAAATTTGCTTCTTATTCAAACAAAAAATTTAGGAAAATGTATAAATTTTCTATTGCCAAAATGACTTTGAGCTTTAATATTTTTCCTAGTTTTGAATGTTATCAAACATTACTTATAATTAGTCATAACTACTAGATATTTTAAAGTATTTCACAGCATTTGCTTCTTTTTCCTAATTAATTTCTAGTAGCACCTGGTCAACAAAGTAATTTTCATTATAATTTAAATCTGTGTTTTACAACAGATAACTGAATTTTAAGATTAACTTGAGAAACTAATAATTCTTCCATTCATAATATTTTATCTAGCTATGTCATCACATATTTTTGTTCATAAATATTACATATGTATTTTACTTAATATCTATGGAGGAAAACATGCACAACAAATAGATTTTGAAACAGACTCCCTTGCTTATTTTTGTGTGAAATATGTAAGGTTTTTAAGGCAAAAGATCTTAAACCTCTGTGTACATTATCTATGAAACCTCTGTGTACATTATTTAGAAATATTTTAATATTTCTAATTTATAGAACCATACATATAATGCTGTAAACATTACTCTAAGAAATGGTAATATTTTATTTTCAGTGACAATGATGTAATAAACATCAATGTGATCACTATTTATGAAAAAATCATAAATAGTGAAATTTCAATATACAAAAACATTTTTAAATATGATAATGTTCAGTTATTTAAAAAGTATAATGGATATTATAATGTAAATGTGAAGTATAGCTATTTTTTTATAGTGATTAATTATTTTATTCTTATTCCCTTGATAATAAAAGGAATTCGTTTCAGCTCTTGCCAATTTGCATATAATTACCATTTTTTAATACAATATTGGGGTAATAAAACACTTGATTTAACTATTGAAATAACAGAATCAATGACAATTTCTTTGTCAAATCGAACAATTTTATAAGCAAATAAAACGTGTATCTTTTGAATTAAATTAACCAATCACATCAACAAAATTGGTTTTAAAACCATATTTTGTGCTTTAGATATATTAGCAATTTGTAAATCATAAGCTGCTAACACGATTTTTCGCTTCATTACAAATAAATCATTTATTTGAAAAATAAATAAAATGAAAATGTGTAATGTTATCAAAAAAATCATAAATAATGATAAAATTTCCATATTCAAAAATATTTTTAAATATGTGATATTGTTATTTAAGAAGTATAAAATATTAAAATGTAAATGTGAAGTAGGGCTGTTTTTCCATAATTTTTTTTTATTTCAGATAGCAAAAGCATTATGGTGGTATTATTTTTCAAAACTCTTGGAATTTTGTGATACATTCTTTTTTATTTTGCGTAAAAAGAATAATCAACTTACCTTTCTTCACATATATCATCATTCTACTATGTTTGGTCTTTGGTGGATAGGTGTGAAATGGGTACCTGGTGGATCAGGTATTTTTTTTTATAAAGCTTATATTAGTGAATTCATATTTAAACTTAAGTTTATTGTACCCTCAAAAATAAAGATTATATTTTCTTTATTATTTATTTGAGTCAAATATTTGGATTATATGTGGATATTTGTAAAATTATATATTTTAAAAATAACTGATTTTATGTTTGAATGTCTAGTATATACATTTAAACAGTTTATCATTATAAACAAATTTCTTGTTCATTGACTAAAAATTTATTTCATCCCAAATTTTCAAGTTTTTAGGAAGTGTATATTTTTTTATACCAATATAATAAATATGTATGATTTTGCTTTAGATACATAAACTATCTTACTTATAATTCAGATTCATACGCTTTAATTAAGCTTGCATGTAAATTACAGTGAGAATGGAAACAAAGATTAGTTTTGACTATGTATGTTTTCTAAACTTTAAATTTGCTTTTAAAGATTTCAATGATTTTCTCATTTTTCAAAATTTTTTTAATCATTTTATTTAAAATCCCAAAAGGTTAAATTCTTTTTTAAACTTTTGTTATAGATTGAATTAGCTGAAATACATTTCTAAAATTAAATCTTAAACAATTTAATTAAAATTAATTATTTGAATGGTAAAAATTGGAATTGTTTTTGCCTGGATAAAATGTTTTAAAAAAATCACCATTTGTTTTCATTTTTATGGGAAAATTAAAATTAAATACTTTAATATTAGATTAAATTTCAATAACTTACATTACTTATGTTCACAAATTTTACATTTTTTAAATAGTATAATAAAAAAGTTAATATGCAAAAATACTCCTTTCACATAAACTGTATCTATCTTATAAAATATGGCCAATAATAATTTAAATCGAAAGTCGATATTTTGCTTAAGATATAAGAATTGATTTCATTAATATTGTTTCAGGCTACATTAAGTTCCTAGTGTTAGAGAGTTTACAATGCATTTTAATCTCAAAACCTTTTAATACTGGTATGTACAAATATTGTAGACATTGATTAAAATATTTTGTTATAATTTCAATATTCTCCTATTATGGCATCATTTATTCAACAATCTTTACATTTTTATTAAATTTTAATTTTAGCATACTTGGTCCTTACCTTGCATATAGAAGTGATGAGGAAATGTATTTATGGTTGCCAGTACTAAATTAATTGTATGAAAATGAGGTTATATTCTCAATAACAGAAAAAAAGTATTAACTTTCATAACCAAATTTTAATAGTTAAAATATTAGTACCATTTCAAGAATTAAAATAAATACCAAACTGTTTATGGATTATCAAAAGAAACAATTTTCATTGTTATTTATTTAAAAACTTCATTATTTAGAAACAAAGTATGGCAAAGTTGAAGTTACTTATACCACACCTTCTGTTTCTTATTAAATTCATATTAATGTCATTATGCTGTTATTTAAACATAAGTTTTTGATATTACTCATATATTTAACTTAGCAAAAATACTTATCACAATGTACAAAATTTCAATCATATGTTTTTTGTATTTACTATTAGTTTTTTATTCAGTAATTTAAATTTACAGTGAAACAATCTTTGTTTTAATTAATTTCTTTATTTATTTTAGCTGTTCCAGGTGCTATGGCCAATTCATTCATTCATGTTTTGATGTATTCATATTATGCACTTGCTGCAATTGGCCCGAGAGTTAAACCATATTTATGGTGGAAAAAATATCTTACTATTATACAGTTGGTAAGTTTTTGTTTTTCATGGTAATTATGAAATTATTTATTGTGTTTTGAAAACTTGTTTTTACTGCGTTGTCATTAAATAGAAAATGAGACATGTTATTATTTTACTATACTATTTCAATCGTTTATATAATTAATAGCTTACAATGTTTGAGTGAAAAACAATATGTGAACAGACTAGTAAAATTTTCATAAACTAGATTATAATAATTAGATTAACCGAAGCCTGTTGATTTATTTATTAAATTTTAAAGAAATTTATTAACTTTAACATTTATTTTTAATTACAATAATAGTTCCATTTGAAAAGTAGCACCGCTTTGCTTTGCAGCAAATAGCAAAAATCCATTTTTTTGTTATAAATATATATCTAAACTTATATAAATATATATCTAAACAAATATAAAAAAAGTGCTTTAATATGAAGTTAATCATAAATATATATTCATGTAAAAATTAGATTAATTTGTACTATTTTAAACACTTTTTGTAATAATTTATATACACATTATGTTTTATGAGTGTCCTAATTTTCTTGTAGAACAATATATATGATTAAATTACTGTTTTTTTATGAATAAATAACAATACAGTTATTTTCTATTTCATTATCATAAAATTTATGTTATACTTTATAGTTGATATAATTTATCTCATATCTGTTTCATTTTCATATCAAAAAGGCAAACTGAATTAAATCCCCTCCTATTCCTGCAGTTAATATATAAAAGTTTTACAGTATGTTAAGTAAAAGTAAGCAATTTATATATATTTTTTGTTGCATCATGTAATTATTATTTTTATGCATTATTTATTACCATACAAATGTTAGCAAACTCAGTAAGAATAATAAAAAGTTCATTAAATGTATGAAAATGTGTAATATTAGCTATCACTCTGATAAATTCATTAAAAGAAGGAAACTATTACTTCTTTTAATGAATTGATAAAGCAACTATTACTTGTTTTATATTGATTAGATAAAACAAAAATTAGAATTATTTGCCTATAAAATTAAATACTTAGAAAATACAAATTGATAAATAAAATTAAAAGTTAAATAAAGCTTTATTTCTTAGAAATTCTTTAAGTTTGCCCTCAAGAATTAGCATGTTCAAAACATTCTTATGTTCTCAGATTGAGTAAACATTTTCATGCAAATATTTAGTCTAGAAATATTGATTGTCTGGTTTACTTAATTGCAATTTGAATTGTTTTTCAATCTTTATACTAACTAATAATGTGAGGCCATGATGGCTGACTGTTTAGGGCTTCGTTCTCATCATAGGAAGGTTGTGAGTTCAAATTCCAGCTTAACTGAAGATCTTTCTTTACTAAAGGCGGTTTGGGCTTGTTAAATAAGTCGTGGTTCCAATGTCTTCCATGTGAAATTATTTCTTTGAGGGTGGCAGTCCAAGTATTGGAGAGTCTTCTACTTAGTCCCTGCTTTTAAATTATGAGACTCCCACCTGGCTGCTTCTATCTAACTGGTAGATCCCAACCCAGCTCAGTACAGGGAAAGCATGATGGTACAACCACAACTAACTAATAATGTATTAAAATTGTAGATATAATTGTAAACTATTTGATAAACATTATTTGATTATCTCTGTAATAATAATTTCTTAAATCCTTGAACGAAAATCACATCTATTAAACTATCATAAAAATGAACACCTATTTTTTTTATTGCCTTCAAGGAGCTCTTTTCTTTTATGGTTCCAGTTTTTGTAAACTATTCAAGACCTTGTTTGTTACATTTCTTTCAAAAACTGCTTGAGTTTGTTTATGTAAGACATTGTATTTGATGCTTTTGTATTTTTCACCATTTTTTGTCACTTCATTAAGATTTTGCTTAAATTTCTAAATCATTGTATCTCTGCATAATTCACAATAATTCTGAAGATTTTCCTCCTGATCAATCATAATAGCACATATTAAAATATTAACTTATTATTTATATAATTTTTCATGTTCTAACTTAAAATTATTTAAACATATATTTTTAAAATTTTAGTATCTTTATCGAATTTTATTTTATATTTTTGTTTTTAATTGTATTTTTTACTTAAACAAATGTGATACGATTTATAAATCTGTCAAGGCAGTCAATATTACTTGCAATTTTCTGACATCCTAATATTTCTTAAGGTTTCTAAGCCAATCTTTTAATATTGGTCAATTAAAATTGGTAAACTAATTTTATTTTGAGCCTTAAACCAATTTAAGAGAACTTGGTTAACATCTATTTTACATATTATTTATGATTGCTACCACTTATTCATAAAGGCTACTTCAATGTCTTTATTTTCTACAATTGCTAAATTGTTGAGGATCGTTGTATTTTTTTACTCAAATTTTTTAAATCTTTTTTGGAATTAATTAATAATCTTAATTTTTAAAGAAACAGGTAATGTTTGATGTTTGTACTATTATTGAGTGTTAATTTGTTCATCAGCAATTTTTGCTTTCATTGATCATAGATAAATAAGGTGTTGTGATCTACTTTATATAAATCCTCCACATAACAAAGAATAAGTGAAGCAATCTGACTTTCCTCTCACTTATGTCTAAAAGATTTAATTTCCAGATGTAACATTTAACGCATTAATCGTATTAGCTCTCTTTTAGTATTTTTGATTATTTAGATTTAATAAATAGTTTGCATAAATTATTTAATCATTCAACTTTCTTACATCAGATTTTATATCCACTATATCATCATCTAAAGTAGTGACCATGGATATCGAAATATTTTACTTTTAAAATTCATACTGATTTATGAAATTTTTCTCTTAAGAACCCATCTTCTTCCCCTTTTTTGGCCTCCTCAAACCAGGAAGTTAGGGCTCTTTTCTGCACACATCATGCTGGAATATTTTATTGCTGTAGCTTAAAGATTCTTCTCTTAGTTCCTAGCTGCTATTCAGAGCTTGATTTTTTCCTTCATTTCAAGAAAAATATGTTTTTTGGAATTTATTGTCTGATTTTCTGTTTTTCTCCATCCCCAGTCAACAGGGATAATGAAGCTGAAATAGTCTTGTGTTGCGTTCCAAGCTCCCCCCTTCTGGAAGTCAGAATCTGAACTTTGGTTTCTTCAGTTAGAATATTTATTTAGCAGTGCAGGTATCCATAGCAATGATACTAAATTCCATCAAGTTATTGTGGCTCTAGATTATAAAGTGTTAAAATTTGTCAGTGACATTATTCAAGCTCCCCTGGAGATAAATGTGCTACTTTAAAAACTCGAACTGTAGGACTTGAAGCTGTAAACAAAATGACAATGATTGCTCATTTGTGATCACAGCTGCAAGATATCAGAACTTGTGTAATAAACACCTTTCTGAAGCTTGAAATGTAAAAGCTTACTGGTGGAAATTTCAGTAATGAGTCACTGTCAACATTTTGGTTACAACAATTGTCAGTAAATATGAAACAAATTTTATCCATTAGAAAAGCTGGATTTGATGAATTAGCCATATTGGCGGACAAAATCAATGAAGTCTCAGATTTTACTAACCTATTGGCATTAGATTACTGCATATATACATAGACTACTCTAACCATTTTGGCAGTTCAGAACAATAAAAATAATAACCGATTTTCTCCCCTGTAAAATTATATTGAGAAATTCTGCCTGACAATAAAACACTTATCACACTCTCCATCACATGTCTGTTTATCTAGTCATGCCAAATTAGCACATCATTTACTCTTATCTACCTGCCATGGACTGTGCTGGTATCATCATCATTAATCCGGTGATCATGCCTGCAAATGTACCCAGCTATGTGCGTTCAAATTACCATTAAGAAACTAACTGGCAGGAGCTTGAGGAGGCAATGTCAGACAAGCTATTTATTCAGTCACCTAATTATTATTGATCATAATGCTAGTTTCAAGTATTTGATTAATACAGATGCTTGTATCCCTGTTTTTGCTGTGAAATATCTCAAGGCTGACAGATACATCAAGAATTCGTTTCTACTATATGCAGCTAATGGAACTACAATATCTACTTTTGGCAATAAATTTCTTTGACTTAGACAAGAGACAGATTTCAGACTTTGTCAAGAATTTACCTTTATATTTGCTGTTGCAGATGTTATGTGTCCTATTTTTGGGATTAACTTATTGACAAAATATAGTCTTCTGACTGATGTTAAGAACATCAAATCATAGACTGTTTATTGTATGTGATTCCATATTTCAAGCTATTCTATATAAATATCCTGAGCTTAATTACCCCAATCTATCTTCTGTTCAAAAGCACAATATTACTCACTGTATTCAAACTAAAGGTTCTCCTTTCTATTTGCATGCAAAATGACTATCTGCTGACAAGCTTAAATTAGTCAAGGCAGAGTTTGACAAGCTATTTCGTCAAGGTATCATCAGACCCTCCAGTGGGCCTATGACCATCCATAGTCAAGTCCAATTCATGTTGGGTCTGGAAAAAGAATGGTGTAATTCATATTTGTAAGAATTCGCATTTTGTCTTTAAATGCAGTCACATTTCTAGACTGATAACTCTTTGCATGCCTTTATTGTGGGACTTCATGGAACGAAAGTTTTCAGTAAATTAGACTTGATATGAGCCCTTAATTATATATCTGTGGAAACATCTAAGGTCCCTAAAATAGCTGTCATTAAACCCTTTGGCTTATGTAAACCCACTTGTTTATGATATTTGGTTTGTCAAATGCTGCACAAACGATGCAAGGTTTCATGGACATATAATTGAGAATATCTTGCAGCCTACTCAGCCATTTGACGTTTTCGACATTCTGTTGAGGAACGACCTTTCTCACTTTTTGCAGGTAGCAATCCTTTGCTGTTTGCCTTTATAGTGAAATCTGAAAAGTTTTATCTTAGCCAACAATATCTTGAATACATTAGCTAGTTTACTGTTTACATTCGTAACATCAAATATAAGACAATATTATCACTGATACACTCTTCTGTCTAAGTGCTGTAGAGTTTCCATTAACATTGAATTAGCTGAAGCTTATATAGAGATGATGAGAAGCTTCAAACATTGTTAACTACATTATCTGCAACTGAAGCTTCTTGAATACTCTCTAGATGCACCTTTCTGTATGTATCTATTGGTCTTATCCGCCCATATATTTCTGTAAAACTCTGAAAAAATATCTTTATGGCAATGCATCAACTTTCTTATCCTTGCAGAAGAGTCAGTGTCTAATCTGTCAGTGTAATGAGTGACCTTCACTATACAAAGACTGTGCTTTGGGGTTTAAAATATGTCTCTTGTCAAAAGAGCAAAATACAAAGACTTTCGTTCTCCATTGAATACATACCCAAATACTATTGACCATTTCATCCATATACACCTTGATGTTGTTGGTGCATTTCCTCTATCTAAGGCATACATGCATTGTCTTACAAGTGTTAGTAGTTACTATATGGCCTGAAGCCATTTTTATAATTGATCAAACAACTGAAACTGTAGCAAATGCATTTTTCACATGTTAGATCTCAAGATGTTACTACCTATCAGGGATGCTAATTTGAAAGTGATTTGCTTCGTTCATTCACTCAACATCTTGGTGTTGAAAATACTCGCACAATTGCATACAACCCGAAATGCAATTCCAAAGTCAAGTGTTTTCATTGCCAGCTCAAAGCAATGATCCAAACTGACTGTGGGGTTGAAATACTGCCCAGTGTCCTTAGAATCTGATTCTCTCTAAAAAGATTTGGTTACTTCAAGTGCTAAGCTTACTTATGGTTTTCTCCTTTGACTCTCTGGAGAATACTTTCATTCCTGTTCCACAGCAAATAAAAGTTCATATAACTATGTTAATCTCTTGAGGGAAAGAACATTGTTCCTAAGACCAACACCTGCTTCTAGACACTGTGAAAATAGCAGATTTATATTTATAAATCTGCTATGGAAGCAAAGAATGAGTGAAGTAATATTTGACCATCCTTTCATTTATGTCTAAAAAGAACTCATTTACAGATGGATTATGTAAACCTAATACACTAAATAGTTTGTTTAAATTATTTAATCATTCAAGCTTTTTACATCAGATTTTATATCCACCTTATCACTTAAAGACTATTCAGTGAAGCAAATAATAATTTATTCCTTCTCAAATAATATTTCAAATCATCCAAAATGATTTTTAAACTAATCCCATCCCTTTCTGATAATAAATCTTATAGTCTGATTTCCCCAGAATTTCTAGTTTCATAATTTTGATTAAATTGAATTTGAAAGAAGGATGTCCAGGAAAATTTAAGACTGCTTTCTTTTAAGGATTCATTATTTTAAAAGGCATTTGAAAGTAAAAATAAGCAACATCGATTGAAATATTTTAAATTTTCATATAAATTTGTTTATATTAATAATCAGATTATATACTATTAAAAAACACTAATAAAAAATTTGAAATAACATAATGAGTTAATGTTTTAAAGTTTTTTTTTTTTACCATAACATTTCTAGTTTGTTAATATTAATTAACTGTAATTGCTTAGTTAGCTTATTATACACTCTTTATACCTAAGAATTAGTCTTACTTCAGCAATTGATAACTTTAATATAAAGTGATATTTAATGAGGTATAAAAGACTATGAAAGAAATTTTCTCATCAAATTTGATATTTTGAGTCAAAGTTTATGGAATATTTGTTTTTTTCTTCTCATCAATAAACAGAAAATATTGATTTGTTTCTTTTAGACACAATTTGTGGTAGCTGTTTTTATGGGTGTGAAGGCAATCATTTTTAATTGTGAGTTTACCAGATGGATGCAGTACGCTCTTGTGATATACTCATTCTCTTTTATAGTATTATTTGGAAATTTCTACAGTAAATCATATTCGCCAAATCATATTCAGGTATTTTATTATAACTAAAAAATTTTATACTCTTTTTTATGTTCATAAATTTCTTCTACTTTAATTCTTAAGATTTTAAAAATCTTAATTTATTTTGTATGTAATGCTATGTCATACTTTTGTATATTTTTCTATGATTATTATACTGTCAACTATGTGAAATCAAAGTTCTATCACAGGTTGTGCTTCACTTGATCATAAACTTTCCTTTAATATAGTTACAACTCCGCAAGTTTCCTTTGATATGTATTTTCCTTTGATATAGATATAATTTCGCAAATAACATTGCTATAATAACCAAATTTTCTTGGAAAAAGAACCCTGTGTTTGACTTTTTTTAAGCTTTTCACCTTCAACTGAAGCTAAACTAACAGCCAAATGGGTAGCACTGACTTTTGGTTCTACAATTTGTTCAAATCCCACATCAATCAGACATGGATGTTTACAATGGCTTAGAAACCACTTTAAACTATAGCTCTTGCTATTAGTGTGTAAAAAATTACTTTTGACAAAAACAAATTAAACAATCTTGAACTGTAGTATTGATGGACTTATCTGAAATTCTATTTGCAATATTCACTGCATTTGCTTTTAAATGTTTTTTCAATTCATATTCATAATTCACAGTGAAAAAATAAATTCTGAAATTTTTTGATTAAAATTTGTCTCAAATCTGTCTGGACTCATAAAAATGAATTTTTCTTGTTTGCTTAGGAAATTAAATTCTTTTTTTCTAAAAAATATTTTTGATATAGACATAATTAAATCTTGCGACAAATGCATTGTGAAATTAAATGTGATGGTTATCAACTATTTTCTAGAAATGCTTTCTAAAAATTAATAGAATTAGCTCTGATTAACTTAAAATGTGTATTCAGAATTTAAGCATCATACTGTTACTGTAGCTGTTGAACAACATTTAAATTCTTAAGTATAAATACCTTGTTTAAGTAATAAAATATTTCGTAATATTTCTGTTGGATTAAATTTAAATGTAAGAAATTTTTTTACAGTTTCTGCATTTTTATAGAATCCTTTAAGTGGGAAAGTTGTATAATTTATGTCTTAGTTATGTCATGTTAAAATAATTGTTTGTATAGGATAAAAATTTAAATAAATGTTAATTGTTGATGAATATAATAATTGTAATAATTATTTATTTTAATGATTAAATTATTATACATTAAAATTTTTATATTTTAGAAAAAAGAATAAGCACTATTGAAAATTTAGAAGAAATTTTCAGGCATGAATTCTGTAGGAAAAAGTAGAGTATAAATGCAATAGATTAAAATTAAGCAAGCATGTCATAATATTTAAGTGTATTTTTTGATTTTTAATATTTTATAAATTTATTTTAGTACATGTGTATATTATTTGAGCTTATTTTTTTGCAGTTACTATTGTGGAAATGTTAGAGAAAACGTATTTTGTATTTTAAAAAATTAAATTGGGCATTTTTTCCTTTTAAAATATAAAATTTATTTTCATTGTCATGTATTTAAAAATATTTTTTTATCATGCATCTCAAAATTTATTAATTTGTTTGCCAATTTACTTTTTTTAATTAAAAATGTTTATTTTTGTTGATTTTTCTAAATGGTTGGTTTAGTAATCTCCATAGTTTACATGTTATTTAAAATGACTATTTATTTTTTTTTTCATATTAGCTTAGTAATATTTTAATCTGCATTTTAAGTATTTTGTTACTTTACTTACATATTAGGATTAAAGAAAAATAATCTTGAATATGTCTTACAATGACTGCAATGTGTTTTTCTTTAATTTTTTATAAATGTAAAAAGTTTCCTAAAATTGTTTATATTTCTTTTGTTGTAATTCTGATATTTATTACATATTATGATATTAAATATTTACTGTTGTATTTTAAATATTTAATTAATGATAGTTTGATTTTTCAACTTATGTTTTGATACATTAATACAATATATTATTTGGCATTAAAAGCTTTTGTGATATATTTTCTTATTCCTATAAAAGTATTTTATATTGATTCTAGATTTTAATTTCATTTGCTTACTCAAAAATTTTCAATTTTTTTTTGCTTACTCAAATTCATTGCTCAAAAATTTAAAACATACAATTTTTTAAATTTTTAGTTAACTTTCTGTGTATTTCGCCTTTTATTTCTGTGATATTTTAGTATAATATTTATATCTAAAAATTCTCTTGTGTTTTTCTTAAAGAATGCTGAAAATTTTATATTTATTCTAAGTTTTAATTTCATTTGCTCATTATTAAAACATCAACTTTATACCTATTTAAAATTATATTCGACAAAGTATTTTGAATTTTGAAAATTTCACATTTTTAAGTTTATTAAAAACGTTTTACATTTTTAATGAATTTATGCATGAAAATATAATTCTACTCAGTAAAGAGTTGCTGAAAGAAAAAGGCATCAAATCTGAAATATGCTCACATTTTATATCTAATATTTTTTTAGATTAGTAAGTAGTAGTTATTAGATGCTAAAAAATGTTTAGTTTAAGAAATAAGTGTTATTTAAAATGTCAACTGAGTATTCAGTCTTGCTTAAAAATGCCAAGTCTTTGAATTATTGTGTAGAGCTTGAGATAAAATATTTGTTTTTACACATTAGTTTTTCTTGGTGAATATATTATTTTAACATAGATACCACATGTAACACATGGATATTATAAACGAAAATATAGCTTTTAATGAAAAGAAAATTAGTTTATAAGTCATGCAACGAAAAGCTCATTTGACCAAGTGCACACACAAAATACTTTTATTTCAATTTTTTGTTCCATTTTTTTTTGTTTTTAAATATGTATTTTGGTCTTTTTAATTTATTGTTATGCGTACAATAAATTAAATATCTACTCCATATTTCTGCTTTGAATTGAGTTTGAGGGGTCATGAATTTTGAAACTGGCAGGGCTTTATTATAAGAAACAACAATTTTAACATTATTATAAGAAAATTGTTATACTGTAAATTTAAAAATAAAAATTTAAACAAAGTTTAATTTTAAATTTTTTGCCACAGTTCATTTGTTTATAACAATTAATTACAGAAATAGAGTAAATAATAATTAAATTTTTGAAAATTTATCTTCTGATATTAAATTGGAATCAGTATTTCTATACATTATAAGGCACACAATATCTTTTTTGTGTCATGATTTTTATTTTCGTATTAATTCGATTTATACAATTTAATTTTTGCAACATTTATTACTTTTTTCTTCAATTATAGTGAACATATAAAATACAAAATAAAATTATTACTTTTTTAAGAAAAATTACATAGAGTAGAGAAAAATAATTGTCATTGATTAACATTTTCTCATGGTTGCTTTTAATTCATTTTATTATATTGTAAAACATTTATGATAAATTATATTTAAATTTATTAATTAGCAATTTTTTTTAAGTATTCCATGATGCAAAGAGTGATATTTGATTTCAATCTAATGAGAGTTTTTTTTTTATAACCTATATGATTTAATAGGTTTTTAATTTTAAAATCGTTGAGGAGACTGGTAAATATTATATTAGAGTTCAGGATTTTATCAAGATTTCTATTGTTTCTTATCTCCCATTTAATCTGACTATCAGACCACATCAATGAAACCATTAACTTTAAGGAAATCTGATACAAGAAGTGGACAATTATGGATATTCTTCCTGTCCAGTCCAGTCCAAAGTGGTCGGTTCAAGTTGTACTGAGATGAATCCTGTTCTTGGTGACATTTAAGGCAAAGAGGAAACAGCTTGCTACCTTTAGAATATGTGAGACTTTTTTGTGCCTGCTGGCATGTCAGGGTAGATGTGTTGGCCTACTTGTCATAAGGAAAATATAGGAAAAGTCCTGATTTTTTTTTTTTTTTTTTTTTCCTTTATGCCAATTGTAATATTGAGATATTACCCATCTTTTTTATTTTGGCTTTTTGCCTCAAGAATAACTGAAAAAAGATTTATGTGTATTAACATATAGGGTGTTTTATAAGATAATAAGGTACCCCATTTTGAACGTTCTTAGAACTAGAATTGTATGTTTTTGATTAATATTTCATTGTGTTGAGATAATGCTATATATATATTTTCTGTGAAAACGACATTTGTTTCGAAAATCATAAAGTTGCATTTAAATGTTTTTAGTGTATAATAGATTTGTTTAAGTATATGTAGTAAATCATTTATCTGAATTCTTATCTATGATTCTTTTTTATCACTGTATTAGTTTTATTAGAATTATTATACTTTATTTGTTTTAAATAGTGTTAAAATTATTTCCGGTTAGAGAGTGGAAGAAAGATAGGGAAAAGTCTTAGTGTTAATGTTCATAGTAATTATATTGGTATGGACAATACTTGTTTTGAAAAGAATTATATTTGCTTATATATTGCCATTTTATATGCATTATTTATTTATTTTTTTATGAAGCATATTTAGTTTATTGTAAAGCGTGTTTATAACTTTGTATTTAAACTGTGTTTCCATTTTATGGCTGTTATAAATGATAAGGTTTGTGAGAAAAATTTGTATTTGATTATATATGTGTAATTTCTTTATGTATTTTGAAGGAAATTCGAATAGTTAAATAGTAAAATTTAGCAGTATATTTCTTATGATTAGTAAAACTTTATGGAAACAAAATGCTTTTTTAAAGATAATTTCAGTAGAACTCTTCTTTTAAAGTAAACATAAATTTATGTTTTTTAAGTTCTATTTATTATAAATAATATCTGTACACTGCAAAAAAAAGTTTCCTAATGTAACTCTACCTATACTATATTTCAATAGATAAAAATATAATTATAAGTTTTGACAAATATTGTATGAATAATAAAAATAAGTATTTCGATTGGCTCATCTATTCATGATAGATATTCAGATCTCAGAGAACATGAATTATATTGAGTTATCATTGCCCCTCAACTGTAAGTTCTACATAAGTGTATTTTTGATGAATGAATTCCAATATTATTCAAAGATGGCTGTGGTTACTTTACCAATATTTCTCAATTTTTGTAGTATTATTTAATTGTTTACTATAGCACTGATGTTTGATGATCAGTAAAATAATTGGAGAATTATGAAAAATATATAATGAAATGTTTTGTTGTGAACTACACATTTGTGCTTAATAAGATAGACAATCCCTCAACATACTTACAAATGGTATAATGTGTTCCTCTTAGTAGTGATTCCTGCATTGAATCATCTATTGACTATCTGATTATATTTACTGTGATTCTTAGCACTTTATAAATAAAAATAACATATTTTTATAAAAAAAACTATGATTATTTATAGCATATATGCTAGCTTTTGTAAAGAAATAAAGCATAATATTTTAATTAACTATTTAATATGCAATTAAACTATTAAAATTTGTACTGGCAAAAAGAAGAACGATTAAAATTTCAAAACTGTAGGACCTGAATTATTATCTATAAATTTTTAGTTAAATCAGTAATTGGGGGAACTTGGTGATATATACTTAGAAACATATTATGTATATATTATAAACATATTGCATATATTAGAAACAAACATAAGTATGGAAAATAATAAGAATTCATAATTTAAAAATATGTGCTATTTATTTTTCCTCATATGTTTCTCCAGCTTTGCAACATTTTTTAGGTCCTAAATCTGACAATCAAAAATGTTAAATGCATTTCATTAGTAAAAATCTGGTGATCTTGTTGTCCAAGAAAAATTTCAAAAACATAATCTTGAGGTATTTGAATTTTATGATGCCTAATTATCGTATTAAAAATAGTACTAGGTTCTAAATGGTAAAAGAACTGACTCCTTAATATAATGAACATATCATATAACTATTAAAAATACAAGGTTAAGTATAAAGGACTTATTTGATATAGTAAATTAAATATCTACATCAATTAACTATTATTAGATGATGAAAGATGCTGTGGGTTGTTTATAAAATGCTGTGCAAGTTTGAATTATAAATGCTGGGGCAGTTCCTGCCTATCTCATAATTATATTATTTACAGCTGAAATCTGGATTATGATCCATGTTTCAGCTAGCTTCATTCTCATGCTTGTGCCTCACGTTCATGCATTCTGTCATTGAAAGCCTTCATTATTGCTAACGAGTTCATTTTAGTAGCCTCTTGTATTAGTATTTTTATGTAACTGTGTCCATAAAATACAGGTAACAGCATATTTCTCGATGCTGTAACTCTTGCATCTTGTCTGTATAATCTCAGGTGAAGTCATTTGAATATTATCTATAAAGTCTTTGACAATGCCCTAAGGACATTAATAGTATATTTAGATAGCTGTAATGTGTAACGCTAAAAAAAGATCAATCCAATTTGTTGTCTTTTATATTATAGCAGTTGCAATGCAGAATATAAACTGATTAAAGTTATGGCTAATTAGCCTCTAAAATTGAATTATTCATATATTTCGTGTACAGAAAATAGTACGCAAAATTTCAAAATAAACGATTTTTTTCTTTTCAAAAAAGTAAATATATGTTGTGCAAATGTGTAGATGTGAGTGTGTGATATTTAATGGCTTGCAATTTTGTGCTGCATTACAATGAATTCAAATTGGTAAAATTCTGATATTAAATATCATACAATTTAGAATAGTACTTTTATAGTGTATTTTGCTTTTATAATCAATCTTTATAAACATTTAGAAACATCTTTATAAACATTTTCTGTATAAATATGTAAAATATTCATTCTTGTATTATAAATATTGATGCATTTATTGAAATTTGTTGTTTTCATCAAAGTATTAAATATCATGTACTTTTATAAAATTACTTGTAAAAATTAAATATGTGATATTAAAAACTTAGTAAGTTTAGGAAAGTTGCAATTATACCTTACAGTTTTTGAATAGCCTAAATAATATATTTATCTATGATTAAATTTATTCAATGTTAATCTTTTTATTAAAAACGACATATCTAAAGGTCATTTTGATAGAATGATTGAAAAATTGCAAAATGTGGTTATATACCTGCAAATTCTATTTTATGCAATGCATTTTAATGTAGTATACATTCTCCGATTTATGCAAATCATAAATGCTAGTTGAGTTTATATTTTACAATTTCAACTATGAGAAAAGTAATTGCAGAAATGCAGCATGAGGGATTGTGATTCTCCTGATTTTATTTTCTGTATCAATCAGAGTGGCTCAATATCATATTGGTTTTGGATGAATATGCAAGCTAATGGGAAGTATCTTATATTTTTTATATATTCACAAAATATGAGTTGACTACTGAAATTAAACATGGATGTGAAGTACTGGGGACAATAATGTGACTAATAATTTGCCGATGACTACTTGTATCAAATTAATTATTTATTTTATGCTTTAAATTATTGTGTCCATGAGAGTATCATTATTAATATTTGAAATCTGAGCTGTCACTGAAGTTCTATTCATTATTTCTTAAATGTTGGAGACATGAATATTGTTTAAAATTTTGATTGTTTAGGTATCCTTATTAAGATGTCTTTTCAAAGAATATTATCATTTGTGGATGTTTATGGTAACTAAATTACATATAGACTATCCAGGTAGAGCAGCCTTAAGTGTTTGCTGGGGACTATCTTTTCCGAAATTTGTTTCTTCTATCAAATTAGAAATCAAGCTATCTCGGGGATAGATAGCAGTATGATTGTAATTGTTCTGTTGTTACTCTGGTTAGGGCAAACAATAGGTATAAACATGTGCCTTTTTCATACTCTGCGGTAAATATCTCGCCTTAAGCTCTATCCCCTTTTACTCGAAATACAATATGATTCAAACTGCTTCTGCCTATGTCTTAATTTTCATTCGTTACCTGCATCTCCTTCTGGTGAGACTCTTTCATTATTTGAAAATTTTCAGGTTCCTAGATTTGATCTAGATGTCGATTAAGTGGGACAAGAGAAATGTGCTTATGTCATGATGGCTTTCTTGCCATTATTGTTAGCATTACAATATTTACAGTTTAATTATTGGTTATTTTTCTGTCACAGAAAACAATGTTTTTGTGACTTCGTTTTTCTTCTCAGTTTTATTTAAATCGATGTATTGATTACAGAACTGGAATTAGTTTTCTTTATCACTTCCGATTTATTTCATAAATTTTTTTTATCTGGATAAATGATTTGGAACAGTTATGACATCAAATATTTTAAACTCATAAAATTAAAATTCACTTGAAAAATTAATAAAAAAAATTTTATTTTTGAACAAGGGCAATAAAATTTTAATATTTGTTTATAACAAATACATTAGACTTAGTGGAAAAATTCATATTTCGAAGTATACGGTCAACTTAAATCAGAACTTAACGTTTGTTATTTTATTCAAATATAATATCTTTGAGACAATTTCTGTTTATGAAGAATGAAATGAAAAAAAAAAAAAAAAAGAAAGAAATTTGTGTTTATAATGGTAAAATACGTGTATATGAGTAATTTTGATTAGTTTCATATCGAAAAAAACGAAAAAGTGTTACAACCGTGTCATATCATATTCAGCTGTTATAACATGGGAAACTAATCGGGCATTTTGCCTGTAATTCAAAATTCTGCGCACTTAGTCAACGAGCAAAATATCCCTATACTTATGAGATGAATGATCTTTCGAGATATGTTGAAAGGAAAATAAAAAATTTACTTGATCTGTTTGTAAATGATAGATTTATGTATTTTATATTAGCCATTTGTTATAAAAAAAAAGCAATTTTCTAACTGTAGATGAAGTAAATTGATTGAATTTTGAAATTTGATTTCAAATATTCCATTTCAGAATGTTTTTTTGCAAATATTAATAACCGGATATCTTTTGTTACACGTCAAACATTTCCTCGATACAATGTTATTTTATTATTCAAGGACAATGTCATGAGTAAAAATTCTTAGGGACATACGGAATAAAAGTATTACGACAAGTATGCCTAGAAATTCTCAGAATAAATGACTACAACGTGATGTACATACTTTAACCAGCTATCTTTATGCATTTCTGAAAAATTTACTGTTGTAATTAAAAAAGCAAAATTTATGCAATTTTTGAAAATCTTTGAAGAAAGCAATTCCAACACATTTTGAGAATCTTGAATAATACTAAGTTGGATGGTATAAAAATGTGCTTTTTAACAACTACATGCAGAATTTATCAATCATTTTCATAGAATGCAAACTACACTAAAAACTGATGAAAACTATCTTAAAATGCTATGGTTGCTACTGGGTATTCATAATATCTAGTAGCGATCAGCAATAGAACATCTAAATGAAACACATTAGGATAAACATTTTCATTTTATATTCTGTGTAACACATCAGATTATTTAGGGAAGTCATGTTTCTTAAGAAAATAAAGGATGCTGGACATAGCAAAAAACCCTTAGTTTATATTTAGTCAGTATTATATATAAAGTTTTTAAGATAAACAGAATCTAATACAATGAATTACTTCCCATTATACTATCTTCTATATTTAACAATTGACATTAAGCATTTCGACTTCAGTTAAATTTTTCTTTAACTTCAATCAAAACGTTTAATGTCAACAAAAAAGAAATAGCTACAGTTGTTAATCTTAATTTTTATCTTGTTTTGTACTTTTAATGTCATTTAACATATGACAGCATCTTTTGCTTTGGTCATTTTTGTCCGTTTATGTTTCATTGGGAATATTCTCAATTAAATCTTCTATGAATAGTCATGTCTTATGAGATCTTATTGAAAAATATGTTATATAATATAATTGTAATTGTTCCTCGAAGACGGCTAGCTGCAATTTTTCTTGAAATTATAAATGTCTATTTCCCACAAACGACACAACTCTTTGCAATTTCATGGCTACTAGTCACATTTATCTATATTTATAGGAAAATTAATGCTGGCAGTTCAGTTTTTAATAATCATCATAATCTTAATATATATTGTTTTTAATTCATTGTCACAGTGTACTTAGGGAAGATAATAAATATTTGTTTATTTGAAAAGAGTTCTTCTGAAATTAAAAGTCTTGTTAAATTGCCATAATAAAATTCAATGTTAAACTGTGTATATATTTTGTTATGTGCCTATTACAGAGTAATTTTAATCTTGTTGTAAAAGTTGAATGCAAAATTTGAGCTGAATTTTTATATTGTTTTGCTCTTGAGATGTTTATGAATGTTATTGTGCCTTGAAGATAATGAAGAGGAATTGCCATTACAGTATTGCTGGAGAATTTTATTGAAACATTTTGTTATATTTTTCTTGAATAAATGTTCTACAAGATTTTATTGAAATACTGTTTTATCAAATTTTATGATTTTCTTCTTTTTTGTTTATGGAGCAACACTTATTGCAGATGTATGTTGATCTTGTGATATTTGGTATTTTTCAATTTGAGTCTTAATTAAAGCATTTTTAATTATTAATCGAAAAGTATGTTAGATTTTAATATTTCCATTTGCCTTTAAGTGCTGATCCATGACATAAAAAGTTTAATATTTCCTAAATTTAAAATTTGTTGGTGTTTCAAATTGATGTGCTATCTAGGAAATATTCTGAACAAATTTTTTATTGATTTATTATATTTTGTAATTTTATTTGCTGTAACAAAATAAATTTGAATGCTATTACTGTGTTGGTTTACTTCTAAGGATTAGTAACTAGTTATCAAAAATTAAGGATAAATCACAAAAATGACGATAATGCAAAAGAATTATGTGTGCAATTTTATGAAATTTATACACATACAAAACATAAGAAGGTACAAATTAGAAAAAAAAATCATCAGGCAATTATGGTGTTATAAAAATTAGCAAATGTATACAATGAACAAATTCGGGAGGTGTAAGTTTGATATAGGATAAGTACCTTTAATATGGGGTATGATCCCCCCTCCAAGATTCAATACAGCACATGCAGAGATGTGTGATGCTTTCAACTATGCGGTCTATTAATTAAGTAAGAAGTGCGAGCCATTGCTCTTTCAAAGCAGTTGAAAGCGTGGCTCAGATCCTAGGAGGAGAATTGCAAGCAACTACATGTCGTCCTAGAGCGTTCTAAACATGCTCGATTAGGTTAAGGTCTGGTGACCGTGATGGCCACAGCATGTGCTCAATTGCTTCCTGGTCAGGATAAGCATCCTCGATGCGAGCCCTGTGGGGTCTCGCATTATCCTGTAAGTACAAAACCATTACCTATTGCCTCTACATTAGGGCGCATATAACCAAGCAGGATGTCATCTCTATTGACGACATTAGTGTGACGTCATATTCACAACTGTTTCCAAACAAATACAATGTAAACATTTGTTTAATATTGTATTTAAGAATGCCATCTTGACAAACTTGGAGATTTTTGTTTGGCTATCGATTTTATTGGTGATTTTTGTTGGCACAGAACAATAAATTGTTCTGTTGCAACCAGAATACGATTGGATTTTGCCCAGCTTGGTGATTAACTGTGACTACAATTTGGCGAGAATCAAAGGTTAAGCAAACAAAAGGTTAAAAGTTTTAACAAACACGTTATCCTTAAATAATGAATATCAATTTCAAAAATAACAATTTAAAAATCTATCAATAATGACAATAATATCAATAATGATAAATGACGCTTAACAGCAAATGTTTGGAAACAATATGACGTCCCAACTAATGTCGTCTATAGGTGTAAGCATTAACAATTCCACGGGAAAGGACATGGAGGATTGTGGGTCCACCCAAAGAGATACCACCCCAAACATAGACGCTGCTTGATATGTATGTATCTCACGGATAGTTGATGGATGAAAACGAATTCCACATTCTCTCCCAATGAAAATGTGCTTACTATCGTTTTGTAGGTTAAACCTGAACTTATCCGTAAAGAGATCCCTCTATTGATTATGCGTCCAATAGATACCCACTGCAAATGTTCCCGCCTCTGGTGGTCATGGTCATGAGCAGGATGCAAATGACATGTCGCTTCACATAAAGACCACATTCATGAAACCTTTGACACACGGTTGATCTGAATACCAACCTTCTGGAGCCTGCATTGATGGAGTATCTGAGTTCAACCTAATTTGCATTCTATTACTTCTTGCACATAATGACAAATATCGGTCATCGGCACTCTTAGTAGCGCGTGACCATCCTTGGCTAAACCTCCTTTATAGCGAATTCGTGGTTGGAAATTGTTGCCAAAGCCTATGAATCACAGATGTGCTCACATTCAGCCATCTAGCCAATTCACTTTGACTTTGTCCTGCCTCTAGTCTTCCAATAACTCACCATCGAAATTGTTAGGTTTAAATGATGCTTGGAGGTCGTTATTATACTTTCGCTATACCAGATTACTCTAGGACGCGCAATTACTTTGCTCTTAGACATCCATTTTTTATGCTCCTCGCAAATGACTCATTCCGACAGAAGTGCAACTGCTTTGCATAATGTCATATTGTTCAGCTTCTTTTACTCTCTTATCGACAGATTCAAATTTCATTGAGATTATCTTATTTTTGGGATACTTTTCGCTATTTTTTGTGGTTTTTCCTTAATTTTTGGTAATTAGTGTAATTTTATAAAAATGCATCTCTTTCTCTCCTACAGTTACAAATGAAAAAAATCATTTAAAAAAATATTGCTAATTCTTTATTTAAAGTATTGCTATTTATTTTCAATGCAATATAACTTCTGACGAAAAACATAATATTAAATGCACAAATTATACTCCATACTTTATCATGAAGTGTGAAAACATTTGAAACATGATAATAAATATAAAGCATGTATATAATACCTTATATTGTCCTTTATTTCCTTATTTTTAACTTGTCAACCCCAATGAAATTGCCCCTCATATGCAAAAAGTTATAGAAACGTTACAAAAGAACAAAATTACATTACAGCTTTTTGATGGGATTCCTCATTGATAACTTGAAATGTCTATTATTTTATTTGTATGAACATAATCATCCTTATCTTTCTAATTAATCAGATACACATATCATTAGTTAGAATATTACTCTGAAGTTCTAATTAATCATAAATAATACGTATATATTCCTAAAGCATCTGTATATTTTTGTGCCCATAGTAGCAACAATAAGTGATGGAAAGAATATAGCGAGCTGCTAAAATGAGATGTTATGTCGTGCTATTGCTTAATTTTTAAATCGTGAAGATCTCGTTCTACACATTCCATAGGGATAATTTAATGGATTCCCATTTAATTATTTTAAAATGGGCTGTAGGACTAATAGGATTATTTATTAAATAACGCCTGGGTGAAAGTATAAAGTTTGATGAACTATACTGAAATGCAAATTGGGTGCACTGGTTGCATTCATTAGCTATTGATTGATCTTTCCGTCATATCTCTGTTGAAATAAACCTTTACAGAGTAGCTAGCTGTCGAAAACTTAGATTATTTGCTTTTCTTTAACTTTTTCTTTAAGCAAAAATATATGATGGAAATGAGTAATTTGTTGTCGTAGTAAACATATGGTGCAGTATTAATGATATCTGAAGATTGTTTTCCTGAAAAAAAAATAATACCAAGAATGAATAAGAAGTTAATAGCAGAAGTTTCGACATCAATCAGTTTTTTGTCTTAATATTGTTACAAATTTATAAACATAATTTGTCCTAAAATATCTCAGACACTTCGAAAATATTCAAATTTTGGGCGAACGTTGCGCTATTCAGGCATATTCTACGTTAAAAACGGCATTTCTAATGACTTAGCGAGAAATAGATATTTCTGGGAAAAATCCATGATCGAAACTCTAGGACCATATAAAGCGGGATAACTATCACGGATCGGTGAAACTCGTAGATTTTTCTAACCAAGTCAGGCATAAATATTGCCTCCTGACATAGAAACAATCAGTGAAGATGATAAATCTTGAATGCTAGTCTAAGAAGCTGTTGTCTGTCTGAGGTATTTGTAGATATTTAAAATTGCCGGGAAATTTGAAGCTTGGGAATTTTGGGAGAAAACCAGAATGTTGTGAATTTTGAGGGAATGAACTTAGCCAATCATATTTCGTTTTATAGATTCTTTTTTTGTATTGCATATGTATAAAGTGAAGTGAAGTAAAACTAGGCATCTGTAAATAGTTTTTCAACAAAGTGATACTTTGTTTAAAATTTTTTCTACAATAAGTAACAATTGCAATGGAATAAACACAACTTGAAGCGTCTCCAATCTTTACAAATAGACATTATCTTTTTCAAAATGTTCTGTGAGAAATTTCGATTGCCGTACATAAAAAAAGAAATAATTTAACTAATGATTTTTTTTTATATATTACATTGTTTTAATACTTAACAACTTTAACATTTTTAAGAAATTTCAGATTTTTCCATAATTTCAAAAATTTTGGAACATTGAAAATTCCCAGGAATTTTCAAAATTCTCATGGAAAAAACATGGTTTATTCCTGGGAATAAACCGGGTTTTTTTCCCCCATTCTTACAGCACTAGGTATTTAAGACTTCTGTAATTGGAAACTGTTTCTTGTTTGTATTAACTGATTTGGAGTAGTATAAGTGCCCCTCCTACAGCTGGAATTTCCTGTAATTTATTGAATTTGCTACATATTTCCTTATGATGTGTAAGAGATCGTTTTTTTTTTATCGACTCTCAACCAACATGAACCCCAAAGTGCAATATAATATTAACCGTTTTAATGCTATAAAACGCAGGTAAACCTAATTTTTTTTTTATTTGAAAATTACAAAATTTTGTCTGCCTAGGGAATTTACAAAGCTTTCTAAAGTATAGCTAAGTATTTTCGGTTAAAAATAGTGAAGGAGGAAAATGAGTTATTTTCTTACTTTTTTATCTGTTCTCAAAGGTATTCAGTTATATAAAGGTTAGGCGACTGATTCTTACAACCACATTAATTTGCTCAACCGTAAATAAATAATTTACGGCTGAGAGTTTGTAATCATTATCTTGATGGTACATTCATTCACGAGACATCTTTCTTTTTACGAACATGGGTATAAAGCTCATAGCTCTTATAACCATGTCCGCGAAGAGATGTCTCATGAGGCAGCACATGTTCTACAGAATCCGGTAAAAAGACCTCACTTATTTTAAAAGGCAGTTACAAACACAATAATAAATTCTATGACGTTTTATATACGTAATAATAATTGAGGACGCCATTTATTCTGTAAATGGCATACTCAATTATTAACATTTTTATGAACTCTTTTCCGAGAGTTATCCATAATCTCTTTGTAATATTTCCGGTGGAATCTATGCCACTTCTTGGGTGATTACTTCTTTAAATGCTGGCAGGGTTGTGGGGAGATGGTTATATCACATCTCATTTATGTCCTCGAAACCGATTCAACGTCAACTAATTTTGAAAAGCGATCGGGACAGATTTCGTTCCAGTAACATTACGTAACAAAATCGTTGCAATTATATTAAAATTGTAAAAAGAAGCATACTGCTTGACTAGCGAACTGAGGTACACGTTTTCAACAGAGGTGCTATGACCCGCGATCGCTATTGTAAGAAAATGACTTTTTCCAATGTGATTCTGTTCCAAGATGCCATTGGAGACTTCGTTTTGATGTATAACAACGCACAGCCAGCAGCTACTGGCTGTGCGTTGTTATACATCATCCTGCTGTTCAGCAGCTACTGGCAGGAAAGATCACTCAAATCTATTAGCCTGCGATTTAAATCGGGTAAAACACATGTAAAATGTTTTGGGGAGACACCTTGCAACACTATCACATCTTCCAAGGAACTCCCAACAGCGGAAATACATGGTGATAAAAAGACAGGCACCCTTAATTCGAGAACTGTTGGACAATTTGGTGCTGAAAATGGAGAGATGGTGGGTAGCGACCATTGTTGTAAGGAGAGGGTGTATCCTATACTTAGAAACATCTGTTTGTTGTTCTTCCTCTTGGATAGACGACTATATGTAAAAATACTATGAGTTCGATAAAACTTTTTTATTTGATTTTATACTGCATACATTGTATTAATTTTTTCGCAACTGTGTTTTCGTTATCCTTGATGTTTAAAATGCTCTCTTATTTCTAAATTTAATTTCTCTCAGGTAATTTCTCATGGAATTATAGCATAGAAAACACCTGTTTCTTTTATTTTTTATACACTATTGCAAAAATGATAACAGAAAACAATTTTGTTAGAAAACCAAATACATTTTTTAACAGATATTTTCCTACTGAAATTTAACTCTCTCCTTCATAAAGTGACAACATGTTTAGCAACAAGAAAAATGAATGTTTTTCTTATGTATTATTTTTTTCTATAGTAATCGAAAAATTGTAAAAATTTTCCTTTCAGAAATTTTTCCAACCTTAAAAGTATTAAAATATAGTATATAAAAGTAAATATAGCATATAAATTCATTTGTGCTATATGTGTAACTTTTTTATGCTGCAGTTTTCTTAATATGTTTCTTTTAAAGAATACAAAAATAATTTTGCTAAATTTTCTGCTAAAATAATGCATAGCTCATAAGGAAATGAATTTAAATTTATAGTCTGTTTGATATTTTGAAAATGTATGCTTATGTATATGAGCATGCATTCTCACAAACTTTAATTTTTTTTTTGATCATTTAAAAATATTTTTAATATTAATTATTGCTTACGATTTTATTGCATTGAAAAACATGCTATCAAAATTATGTTCGCAAAAACTGCAAAAAAATAATTGGCGTTTCAAAAGTATTGGGTTGTCCGGAAAGTTCGTGCAGATATTTTTGAACAATTAAAACGCAGCTCCTTTAAATATTGATATACATTTATTAAATTATATAGGTATCATTCTGCTCCACAACCTTTCTCTATATATCGTATAGCTTGAGAATTTCGTCCTTTCAGAACCTCTCAGATTTCTCAGCAAAAATTTGTCTAAATAGATTTTGATCTCAACCAAAGAGTTGAGATGTTTTCTATTCAGGGAAATCCTTCATCCAGCATCCTCGCCCTAAACAGCGCAGATCTTATTTGCCGTTTGTCAAAAGGGCAATTTCAAAAGACCAAAAGGTATTTTTACCCTTTTGAAAAAAGAAAATCATTAAATACCTATAATGCCTTAATTTGCCACCATTTTCTAAGGCGTATAAAACTGATAAAAATAATGAATCGTAATCAAACTTTCTTCTAAATATGGCTGAAGCTATCTCTTTTAGAATATTTACATATGTCATTTGTTTTCAATAATTGTGTTATATTCAGTCAGTCTTTCGCGTTATCTACCAAAAATAGGCACCATCTTTTCGGACAACCCAATAAAATTCCAAATTTGATTGGAATTTTTCATTTATAGAATTATAATATTTATAATTTTTCATTTTTCGAATTTACAAGACATGATAATCTAGAAGTCATCAGTAATATGTTGCAAATTCTGAAGGGCTTATTAGTTTCTGCATATAAATATAATTATGAAGCTCAATACATTTTCATATAATAAGGAGCTGTTCTTTCTTTCTTTCTTTCTTTTTTTTTTTTTTTTTTTTTTTTTTTTTTTTTTTTTTTTAAGGAAGAATAAGAATAATAGCAAATAGTTTGCTGGAATGTAATGTTAACATGGAGTATAATTAGCAGGAAATAGTTACCCATTGATTCCATTTGCTTGTCAAAATTACTCTTGTTAAAAGGAAATTAGTTTTCATTTAATAGCTATTTTATTGTTACAAAATAATTAGTTAAGGTGTTCAATATAACTTATTCCTCACGTTAACTGACAAAATAATTTTTTCCGTGAAATGTGATGTATTCTATACTGTAGATGAAAGTGTTTTATTATTTAGAGATAACACAATCACATAGTGTTGTTTAGTGACAACCAACAATAATTGTGTAATTTCATAAAATGAAGATTTTCTTTATAAAGATTAATTTGTTTTTCAAATATATAACTAATTTTATTTTACTGGGAAGAAAAGCGAACCTAACATATATCATACAGTATATATATGTAGTATACATATGAATTCTCAATTTCCAATTTTATTAAAATAGTATTAGTTTGTAATTCAAAAAGCCAGTAAAAATTCGTACGAACATTGTTGGAATGGAAAATGACATTATGATGCTTGGAAATTTAAAGCAGGATATATTTATTGATGGATACCATGTATATTTTGGGACCAAAAAATATTTTTTTCTCGTTATAAATAAAATATACTCATATATAAATATTAGGTTACAGAAACAAAATAGGCAAATACTTAATTTTTTTATGCAAATTTTGGCTAATTTTCGTAGTTTTATGCAGAAATTACTTTATGCATATGCTCATAACTTAATTTTTCCTGTGATTTGAAAATTATAAAAAGTCTTAAATTTGAATCTGAGTTTTGTTGTGGTGTGCTTCAAATGAAATACTTCAATCGTTTACCTAAAATATTTCATGTTCTTTTAATTGTTTTTTCTAAGCAACTAACTCAGAAGATGCACTGTCCGATTTCTTAAAACTCCTACACATAAAAAATATGATTTATATTTTTGAAATTCTTATAAAAAAATAATTCAGTCACCTAAAATGTTTTTACAAAACATAAGCTAGAGGAAGAATTCAAATGTGCATTTTTATACTTAATGATGGGCATATTTGAAAATAATATTAAATAATTAGGAAGACCTTTTGTAGAATTATATAAAAAATAACAAATCCTACTACCTAAAATTCAAGGTCACCGCATATTATTTTTAGGATGATCTAAAGATATAACTATGATATAGTTTCATAACGCGATAGGACAAGCCCCAGTAACCAGATGAGTGCGAAAAATGAAATTCTTTGATACCTTATAATTCATGAAACCTCGTTACGCACGAAATCTCTGCTGCTAGGGAAACATCTTCCACTAATAAAACACAGACAACGCCCGCTAAAAGTAAACGATCAGAAAGAACGGCGCATCTTTCGTGCCGTTACAACTGTCCCCTTTGTTTTGAACTCTGATTCAGTTACCCTGAAAATTAAAGGAAATACAACAATGGTAAACCAATTCCTTTCGATCTTGTTGTTGAATGCCTTGATTTTCTTTCCTAAGTGGTCAGATGGTAAGTTATTGGCCTGAAAACCGGACATAAAAATAAATACATTAATTCTATGCATTATATAATAATTAATTCATAAAATTATATAATTTTGAAAATTTGCATCATATATTCATATTTTTTAACTCTGCAAAGCTTTATGAAGCGATATCACCGAGACGTTCTTAATAAAAAAATTTAGAACAAATATAATATTTTTATATCCTACATATTAATTTGCAAAAATAAGTGCAGATTTGTTAAATTAATTGCAATAGAAAATCTGAAAAAAGTATTCTGCTATTTTCATGCATAAGAATACTTTAAAAGAAGTTGCTTTCAACTATAGGTAGTTTCTCTGATAAAAATAGCAAAATATACCAAAAGGGCTATTTTACTGATAAAGTATAACATATGTCGAAATGTAAAAAAACAGTTATTAGAATCATTAAAATATTGCAATGATTTCAAAAGTAGAAACATTATATGAGAACACAAATCGAGATTTTTTAAATTATTAATTGGTATTTATATTATTAATAGACATCGGATTAAATATTTGCTTCTTTATTTATGAAAAACACTTTGAACAATATTAAATAATTTAAGTTTAATAGTTGTATAGCTTCTTTAATATGTATGTATGTATTTGTATTTATAACAAACCAGTTATTATTATTTGTAAGCAGTTTTATTATTTATAAAATTTTATAAATATCTCTAACTTAATTTTAAATTTCCTTAATTAAGAAAAAATTTCCTTTTAGATAATTTAGAACTTTTAGATAACTATTGTAATTTTTACGATGAATTATAATATATTTGGTGTGTCATCTTATTGAAACTATTTCTGTATTATAAGAATAGCTGTTAAAAAATTTATTTTATAATAACTTATATTTCAAATGTTAAAGTAATGTAAATTATTAAAATGAAAAATTGTATATATATATTTTCAAAGTAATTTTTTTTTTTAGCCATAATAAAAATAAGAAAATGAGAAAAAGTATAATATCTCCCTCATCAAGTTTAAAAAGAAAAACATTATTATAAGAATCTCGTTCCTGAATTTTCAATGTCAAATATTTCTCTTTCTAAACTACACCATTTAGTTTCAGATTAGTGAAATTCAATTTCATCTAACTTCTCACAAGAAATATTCTGAATTTAATATTAAATAAGTAATTTCATTTTTATTAATGTCTTACATTTTTACATAGTTGATGGAACAATTAATACTTATGTTTCATAGTTTAATTTTATAAGAACATTATGAATTACGTAACTAAATGATTATTTACGTAATTTACAACAAATTATGTAAATATAAATACAACAAATTATGTAAATATAAATACAACAAATTATGTAAATATATATATAC
>JAPDSC010147836.1:61729-88897 GCA_026290005.1 Latrodectus geometricus
TAAATGATATTTTGCTTAAGAAATCAAACTTGCATAAAATTATTGCAATCTCTGTTTATTTATATCACATTATTATTTTAAATATATGAAGCAAAAAATTCTATGTTAATAACTTTACATAAATTAAATAATTAAAAATTACTTTTTCTTTATCTATATTTAACGAACTGTATTTCATTAGTCCTATAATTTTCTAACCTTTTCTTTAATTTACGCTAAAAATTATTTCATAATTCTAACTAAATATGTGATCTTATTAATTAAGTTTCTAAAAGGCATTTTCTGATAAAATTTTCAAGATAAGAAATTCCAACATTTTTTATTTAATATAAGAAGTATCTTTGAATGCCTTTGAATTATCTTTACCATATAAAATCATTTTACTCCCAATACACAATAATCTTTCTTAAATTCATAAAATTGTTTATATACGAAATTCCTGTTATGAAAGCTCATTAATTTAAGGCAATTTGTATTAAATTATGTGTGGTTTGAAAGATGTTTTGTAACACTTTCATAAGAATTTGTTACACATTTATCATAACATATCTCATGAATACTGTAATTCATATTGTGTGTGAAATTTTCGAGTGTATATAATTTTTCTTCTGAAAAATACAATATCTTAATTCCTAAAGTTTAATATAATGGAACAGCTTGTATAATCTATTTAAATTAACAATATCAAATTTGAATTATTCTTAAGTAATCACAGAGAATGCAAAACAATCTCAAGAAAATAAAAATAAGTCTTTGTTTCAGGATTTCAACTGTGTATAAAAGAATTAGAAAACTGCGAGGGTGATGGCTGTTCAAAGTAAGTAAATATTCGATAATATAATCTATGAAGAAATCACTTTTTATACACGCATTTCTCTTATGAAAGCATTTATTGTTTTTAATTGCATGAAACAATTACATTTTAGTAAGTCAATGCAACTAAATATTTTAAGCTGTTTTTAAATTACTTTCAACGTAAATTTTAATAATAAATTTATCTTCAATTTTTTTTTATTTTTTTTTTTTTAAGAGAAGAAATTTTTAAAATGATATGTATATATGTATTTAAAATTTGTCTTTAAATTTAAATGCGGGTTTTAAAAATAACCATTGGCTTGACTTTAATTTATCATTAAAAATCATTAGAAATTGAGTAAAAAAACAAGAAATTATCCAATAAAAGTAATTATTAATTCCTTATTTGCAAATATAAAATAAATTCCGAATAAATATATGTTACTAGATGAAAAACGTACCATAAACATGCATTACAATTTTCAGTTTTATTCAGAAATATTGTATAATTTTGAATTTTCAAATGACATTTAATGAAATTTTAAAGTAATATACTGCATAAACTTTTTTCATTTTGGAAAATATTAAAATAAAAATTTGCCATTTTCAACGTAATTCTTCATTTAGAGTTGATAAGAAAGACTAATTAATAAAATATGCTAAAAACTAAAATACTACATCCCATAACTTACACTCTAATATTAATCATGATATTTAATTTTAATTATTGTTAAATAGTAGATTAAGAACTGTATGGGATTAAAAGTTTTAGCAATTAATAGTTAAAAAAATTTCACTGATTGTAACATTTAAGAGATTAGTAATGATTGGAAATTATGTAAGGAGTTTAATATTATTTTTACATAAAAAATACAGATTTGTACCTTAAATACTTGAAGACTTAAATATAAAAACTAAAGATTGATAAAATGATTAAATGAGTTGTGAGCATTATTTTACATTTAAAAATTAAGTTTATCAATTCATTTAGGGGTAATATATGTTAAACGACGCATATGCTAATTTCTGTGTAAATAATTCAAGGCTCATATTCCTAAATTTTAAAGGTGAAACTTAAAAAATGATGAAATTACGTTGATAGATTTTCATAAAATAAAAATTTTTTTTTTTTTTTTTTTTTTTTTTTTTTTTTTTTTAGCAGTGGCTAGTATCGAGGCAGATACCTCCTATTCCTAAGATAGGTGCAGTTTTATACTGATTTCAAAATTCCTCATGAAACTATTTACAAAATATTTTTCATATTCTAAATGAATTTATAGGCATTTTAAAACTGATGCAGATTGGCTATTATCATAGTAATATATGAGGCTTATACACATATGCATTGATTATTTTAATTTATAATACAATAATACTTTTGATAAATATTTTTCTTTATAATACTTAATAAGTTACATTAATGCTATTTATTTTTAATTTTTATTTTACATGTTAAGAGTAAAACGGTGTTAAGGTTGTGCAGAAAGTTTGTTTCACTTCCGAGAAAATTATCTGGAATAAACAAAGAATGACATTCATTTATATCTATATCCTTCAAACATTGCGGTAGTAAAATATTTAGCGCGCTATATTAAAAAAGCAAATTTCATAGCAAAAAATAACATTTCTGTAAAAAAACTTTAGTAATAAAATGTAAATAATATAATTCAGAAAAAACTTTCGTGCCGTTTGGTATATTTATACAGCTTTACAATTTTTATGGTAGATAAGTTTCTCTGTTTATAGGTGTAATAATTAGAAAAATCGAATTTGAATTTTGATTTAGGTAATGTAAGATTTATGATATGTCAATAAATCTCAACTTCACAGTCATTACTTATTTAAACATTTATTTGATTTATGAAGTAGCTGGAGACAATGATAGACTTCAAATCAGTCGACATAGGGCATCAGATATGTGCAAAATACAATATTTTTATAAAACTAATATTTTAATTTGTGAATTCACACGAAATTACAAATACAATAATAACTTAGATAACATTCCTTTTGTTGTTTACACTGCAATGAGTGTGAAAAAGAAATTCAATATATTTCTGAAGTATGAAAATTTAATATTAGTTTTTAATCGTTAATAATGGAATAAAATAGATTATTACAGTTAGTAATAGATTATTACGTTACAGTTATATTTTCATCATTGGAAATTGTATTTTTAATATCGTTAATCATACAAGTTTTTAATAATAAAGCTTGCAATTATTTTTGCAGAATAAATGTAAAAGGTGTTATAAGTCAATTCAATTATATTTTCTGGTTTTAATTGATAAAGGGTAGCATTCTTTCCTTGACATTAATTTTACATTTAGTATGGTCTCATTGAAATAGAGTTATATAATAGCTTATGGTGATAATATGAGTGATCCCTAAAACACATATAGAAACTACACCTGGTAATTTTGTTCCATGTTAAAATTGAAAGATTCCTAGTTGCTTAATTGTGGTTGCCATTTCAAGAATTGCATTTGAAATGACTCCCATAAATATCCCCATCATCAAAAAAAAAAAAATTATTTTTCTTAAAGCTTGCTAGGTAAAAGAATATCTAGCAGGCTTTAAGAAAAATAATTTTAAATAAAAATAAATGCTAGGTTAAACATCCTGCTAGGTAAAAGAATATCTGTTTGATATTCTAATAAAGAATATCTGATAAGATGTCAGGTACAAGTCATTGGCTCACTAAACTAACTATATACCCTATCTAATTTAATGAGATATCGTATGTAAGTTTTACATGAATAAGCTATATTTTGCTTAAATGATTATCGTGTTACCAGTATAAATTAAGATATGATGTAAGCCCCATTTGTTCTGTAGGAAATTGAGTTTAATTCTGACGTAAATAAGAAATATTCTTTTAAAAATATATCAAGTATATAAGTCTAATGTATATAAGCTCTATTAGTTCGGTAGAATATCGAATGTAGTCTTCATGACTGTAAATCATATCCCTTCCATATGATATAAGTATAAACTCATAATTAAACTAGTAAGAGTTGTATTTGTTATGGCAAATTGTTCTAAGCATTTTTGAAGAACGATATTTTATAGAAAGTATGATTATTTCTTTGCCAAAAAGAAACAATTTGTGTAAAAGTCAGAAGATATTTTCCAGTCATTGAATTAATGCAAATGTAATTTTCTCTTATTGTTCAATATAAGTGAATACTAAGATATTAATATCTCTTTTTGTTCAATAGAAGATAATTATAATAAAATTTCATCAAAAACATTTCTTTTCTTATATGAACTAATTTTTTTATAAGAATTTCAATGCAGAAAATAACGAAAAAACAAACATGTGCTAGCATTTGGAAATAATGTATTTGAGTAAAAATATATTATTATTAGAAACTTATTTTTTCACAGCAGCACCAGTACGAAAATCTTAAATTAATCTTATATTTCAATCATATCTAAATCAGATAGAAAATTATACGAGATATCCTGTTGCTTTATGGTACTACTGAATGAAACTACAACATAAGATTTTTTATATTATCAAAACATAATATTGGAGCAGATATTTTCAGCGACTTCACCAATAATAAAACATTTTCAACCAACTAACAGTCAATCAATGAATGGAATTATTATTACTGCTTACAAATGTGTAAATAAGACGTTTTCACAATCTGAGGGTACAGTATATAAAATTATTATTTAACTGAAACCTAATGCACACATTAATTTAATATAAATTTTTTTATTCTTCTCATTCATATATAAGTATTTGATGTTAACCAGAATAACAAATACTTTTTCAAAATTTTAATATATCCGATATGCGACAAATATTAGATGTTTTAATTTTAACGACAGAACTTTAGTTAAACAAGAATTTTATAGTTTGGAAAAGTCATGAGAAAATGTCTTCTTTTCTCAAGGAAGTTCCAAAGGATGGAAGTTTACAATCAATGAAGTATATATCAAATTTATTTATCTTATAATGGATTTTTGTCTTCACGAATTCATTGGCAGGTATTTTACTTAATTGAAAATAATGTTTAACATTAATTTAATTATAATTAAAAGGAAAAAATTTTCCCTTTTCTCAGGCTTGGTAATCATTATGAAAAATATCTCAAAGTAAAAATTGATATTCTCTGATTGAATCAATGTAAAGACTTAAACTCTACTTAACTATTATCAACGTTCATAAGTTACTGAATTACAAATTTTATTTATGGTAAAATTGTTAAAGATAAAATGAATATCTAATTCAGGGTTACTGTAGCCATAGTGGTAGGACAGTGCTTTTTGGAACATAAGGTGCCGACTTCGATCCTTCGTACTTGGGAGTATTTCAGGCTTTCTCCCTTGTAACACATGAATACGACCCACTATCTGAAAACCGGAAGGTTTTCTGCCTGTTTTATTTTATTTATGAGGTGGATGCTAAATTGATGGCGCTCTACTGAGCGAACAGATCTAGTTTCGATTCCAGTTAATCAGATCTCCATCCGATTGAGTCCCACCCGTCTGATACGTGGAGTGCACGTGTATCGGATGGGTGATCCAAAGTTTTTACTCTCACTACTTGTGAACAGCCTTCCTTGAAGGCAATTACGAAGTGAGTGCTTAAAGAACTTCTCCAAAAGTTCCCGGCTGTTAGATTGTTTTCTATACTCTGTCAAAAATGATTGAATCATTTTCCAATATTATATTATCCATTACAATATCACATAGAAAATTTTAATCCGAATTTGATAACGACTCTTATTATTAGAACAAAAAAATATGAAATTTTTACTAAAAATAATTAATGAAATGAGGAGAAATTTACTGCTTCATGATAGCAAATTTTATGAGAGATGGGCTATTTTAATAATGGTAATGCAGTAATTTACTTCCATTCAACAATTGCAAGACTTCACTGTCTATAATTAGGCTGAAATAAGATTTAAATTATGAGACACATATTCTGAATTCCATTAAATCTGTTATTCTCCACTAAATATTGCATTTCATGTCTAAAAAATTTAATTTTAGAAATATTTGAATTACAGTATTAAATTATAATTCAAATATTTTTCTTATTTATTGATTTCATAATTTTTTTATCCAAGTATGACTAAATTTTTCTATTTATAATTTATATTCTGGTTTATGAAAAATATATAGCTATTATTAATGCTTACTATGTATTGTTCAAAGCAATTATTATTCATTATCATTATGGATTTTTAACAAAACTTATTGTTATAAGCAAAAATTATAGGTCCTATTTATCAGCGAGTTAATTTCAGAGTTCTGGAATTCCAACAAAATTCTAAAAAGGAGTTTTTCAATATAGTGTTCATTTTTTTTGTGATTAATCATAGAATTACGTCAATAGTCTCAGAATTAATCAATAGTTTACATGATAATGTTCAAATTGAACTTGCACCATGGAAATACAAACCGTGCTACTTATTACGCAAATAAAAAACAAAATACCCTATGTATATAACAGGTGACCAAAATTACCAAAATAAGTGAAATTAATTGAGAAGATACGTAGATCCATTTTCCTAATAGTTCTTAAAATAGAAGTTACCTTGTGTAAGGACATTTTTTCTCTCTTTAAACTACATTGGTATTCTCGGATATTTATGTCTAACTTCCAATTTGTCACGTTAGGCACCATTTAACCCCGCCTTTGATTTTGCACTAATGAAAAGGCCTCGTGTAATGTTTGCTTTTCCTTTTTATTTCCAGATCGATTGCATGCTACCATGGAGATTGCATTGAAGCGGGAATTTGCGAATGTGACCTTTGCTGGCGTGGAGAAAGTTGCAATGAATATGGTGAGTTGTACTTGTAAATGTCGTTTATGACACATCCCACAAGTAAATCCGTTACCTTTGAATAAAGAAATCACAAAAAAAGATATATTTTATGAAAGTCATTTTCATTTTAAGAGGAATTTTGTATAATCGTAAAAACTTAATGGCATCATAACTGAATAACTAATAAAGTGGAATTACATGATTATATAATACATTAATAAAAACCTCTCGCTGATATATCAGTAATGATCAGTTAAATAAAGTTTGATTATAATACCCAAGAAAAAGTAGAATAAATTGATTAAATAAAGATATAACATATAATGAAAAAAATATGAAATGTTTGAGGGTTGAATTTTCCAAGTTATTATTTTTTATTATAGATATTGTCTTTATTATATTAAGTTGGGGAAAAAGAAATCCATTATTTTTACGTGAACTTTTTGTAACTTCTTTCAGATTCGCTTTGTAAAAAAGTTCAAAACAGTTTTCATGTAGAATTTTAGGTCTTGTGTGAAGCTACGACTGCTGACATGCTGTCAAATTTGATAATTTTTGATATTTTATAGACATTCTCGACAATGTTGTATCCATGCGAGGTGCATCTTTAGCATCCAAATACCTAAACGGAATCGACGAAACAAAAATTGTGCGTAACTGGTTGTTACAGTCTTATATAGGACGATAAACACCTTTCACAATTTTAGCCACCTGGTTAGCATTTTCGCCATTATAAAAGAAAAACAAAAATGCATCGAATTTTCTGTTTGTTGTCTTCTATTTTTAAAACCTTGTATTCATAACTGAATTAATCAAACAAAAAACCGCAAGAGAATATTTTAGTGTCAAATGTCACCTTTCCAATGAGCATAAATTTGAAAGTGTTTGATAGATACCTCACGAGATAGCGATCACTACAGACGTCTACCGAAAAAATAATGGATAAATTTTTCCCCAAACTAATATAATCTACTCTATTGATTCAAATTTTAAGAGTTATATTTATTTCCTTATTATACTCTTTTTATTATAGATTTTTTAATAGAAGTTTGAAATTCAGTATGATAGTTTGATATTATATAAAATTATCATATGAAATTTCATATTTCTAATAAAAATTAAAATTTAAATAATAACTACTATTAAAAAGCAAAATTGTCTCAATCAAAATCGTTGCCATTACATGCATAAGAATGCTAGAGAATTATATCAGATATAAGCCTTTATAGTAGTGATAAATGTTTTTAAATTATGTAAATGTATGTATGTAGTTATAAAATACATTTTAATTTATATAAAATAATTTATTAACTTAATAGCATGTCTATCATGGACTTGAAATTTTTTGTCCCAAAATATCTTTAGAAAACTAACATTTATCCAAACATATAATATGATTTATTGCTAGGAGGATGTAAATAAAGCACCATATGTTTTATTTGATTAAAATGTAATTGAATTTAGTATACTCTGAAATGTATATATCCTGTCATTCATTATTTAAATGTAATACAATTTGTAAGGTTTATCAGTTTACACCAAAATTAAATTATAGTATTCCATATTAAATGTGTTGATATTATATATTAATTTAATTTATCAATTTAATCAGTTTATAGGAAAATCAATTTAAAGTATTCTATGTTAAAGTATCAATAATGTGTTTTAAAAAGAACAGTAATGAGCACGTTTTAGAGCATTTTTGTGATGAGATTTGGTTACATGCTTACAAATCTTCTTTACAACTAAAATATTGTTCTAAATTAAACTTGATAATTTCAAGCATTCAATCAAAAAATTATAAAGCCAAATTTCTGAAAATTGGGGAATGATATAAGAAAAGGATTGCTAAATTTATGAAAAAAAGATCCCAAAATCAAGACAATATTTGGTTTCTTGTATCTTGATAAAAACAAGATAAAAGATGATATATATCAGGGGTGGCCAAGACGTCGACCGCGGTCGATTGGTAGACAGCGAAGACATTTTAAGTAGTCCCCGCGACCATCCCGATAATGACCTCGGATATTAACAATTTAATTTATGACATAGAATCAATGAATTATTTAAAATAAAAATTTACTACAGTCTACGCTTTAAAACCCAAAACAAACTGTGCAAAGATTTACGATTTAAAGATTTATGATTAAATGTTTACGATTTATATAAAACCTAAAAAGGACATGATGAGCGTGATTAAAACATTCAAAGAAACTATAGAAAGGTATGCATCTCAATTAAGAAAACATGAATTGAGAAACTTCAAAAACATGGAGAAAGAGTGCGTCCATAATCCAAACCGAGACTTAGAAAATTCCGCTTAACACTTACTTGTGTTGTTTGAAGAATTTGAAAGAAGATTCGTTGACTTAATTAGATTGAAATAAATAAATTTTACTACATTTCTATTTAATGAAAATATCAAAATTGATGGACATTGTCACAATTAAAATGTCAACATTGATGGATAACTTATCTGAAAAATAGGACATTTTATAAATATCACATCAGTCACGGTCGAGGAAGAAATTATTAAATTAAGATGCGATATCTTTCTTAAATCCAGAGCATATTTAGCGATACTGATTTTTGGAAATCAATTTCTGAGGAAACGTTTCCAAACATTTACAAATTGATTTTGTATTTGAAATAATATTTTGAATCGAGGTATCTTTGCAAATCTGCTTTTTCAACCATGAACATGAAAAGACAAACATTGGTGGCATTTAACAGATGAACAATTAATTTCGTGTTTATGCATTGCAATAAGCTCGTACTAGCCACAATATGATAAACTTATCGCAGATATGCAGTGCCAAATTTCAACTAAACGAAGTGAATAGGATGGTCACTTTTTGATATATGAAAACTTTGATTATTTTCGTCAGTAAATTTTTTTTGTAATTAAGTTTTTTTTAGAAAAATTACATAATTTACCATATTTTCTTGTTACCGAAAATAAATATATACGTTAATTTAGCTCTGCCATTGGTAGACCACCTTAGATTTTTTAAATGTGGAGTAGATCCCGGATCCCAAAAGTTTGGCCTCCCCTGATATATATAATACAAAACATGACTGCTACAAATTTCATCTATCTCGAAATACAGAGCAACATTGCCTGTTTCTGTCAGGAAGTGTAACATTGTGTCTTCGACAGTTGGAAACAATGAAAATGTCGAATGTTATGATCAACATGTTATGTGTTGTCATCAATGTGGACATGAGGTATATATGTAGGGGATTTCAACACAGACATTTAGAATTATTATTTTTGCATTACAGAAATTAAATTTCTGCCATATCTTTCTCCAAATTTTATAAAATTTCCGTTACAGGAATATTTAATTTGCTCAAATACTAAATTTTATGTGAATAATTCATTATAAATAAATCATTATAATTTTTATCATTAAATAAAAATAATTATTTTTTTTCAAATAATCTATTATCATTATGAATTCATATAATTTTCATCATTTTATTATCATACTAAACATAAGATAATTATTTCTATTGTTAGAAATTGTTTAATTATTAAAAATAGAATATATTTAATTAATTTCAAATTTTAGTTAATATTAAAAACGTAACCATTTTTTTTTTTTTTTTTTTTTTTTTTTTTTTTTTTTTTTAAAAAAAACTAAGTTTGAACGTTTTTCGATAACAGAATTTACTATTTTCTTTTTATGTAAACTCGTAATTTCACAAAACAGGAATCTAAAATTCTTAAATAATACAGAGTATTTTGTAAGATATTTTCTTTATTTTGATGTTTTATTATCTGAATGATTCAAATAAAAAAAATGTTTAGAAACAAATTATTTTACTCAATTATAAGAAACGCAAAAAATAAAAATTACATTTATTATTTTCATCTTACTTAATTTAATATCACATTCTAAAAAAATTATGATATAAATCAAAATATTTTTGTTGACTTTAATATTATTCATTTTATTCCCAATATTATAACTAATTATTTCAGGTTTTCTTACCAACTCATTTTAACGTTTTATTAAAAACTAAAATAGTTATTATAATAAAAAAGAGTTTTCCTGTATTTAAATTATTCTTAACTAAAATTATTTGTCATTATTATGGCTATAACTAGATACAAGAATATTTAATTTATAGAATACGCTTTTGAACTTTTTTCTCCTTGAAATAATATTATATATTTTGAAGTTTATGTATTATATTTAACTTATTTTCTTATGTAATCTATTCCTTTCGATAGTGGACAATTTCTTACCAGAGTTCAACAAAGAGGAAGAAACTGCTATAGTAAGCGATCCATGGAGTCCAGAAGTTGTGTATTCGGCCCAAGCCCTGGATGGGGACTTGGGAACCACTTGTCCCTCAGACGCCATGATTTGCGATTGTGCAGAGAGTCGCTATTCTATCACCGCAGGGGACCCAAACAGACTCTTCTATATCAACAACTTGACAGGTGACGTCTACGTGCGAGAGTCAGCACTAGTAGAATCCGGTAAAACTTACAATTTAACAATCACAGCTAAAAGCTCTAGAGGACAAATGAGTCCGTCGCCAAATGCCCATATGCTGGTGAATATTTCTTCTTTCTATGAATCTAATCAGTTAAGCAGAATATGCAGAACAATCAAATTAATATTAATTCCTTGAAAAATAATTTCTTTTATAATGTATTTACATTGGTTAATATTTGATATTTTTAGCATGGGTATTCTCAACTTTATTGGAGTATTCTTATAATTTCATTCGTAAATTCTTCTGATTTTTTAATTAAGCCATTAATAATCAGGAAAGTATATTGAAATAAATATTTCCAGTTTATTTTATGAACGAAAAATTATATATATCAATTTTCTTCTCAACTGAAGCAAATAAAAATTTTAACTAATATAATTCATATTTCATGAATTTTTGCATCTGATAAAAAGTCATGAAATTAAAAAGTGATATTTTTGAAATAATTAATTATGCTAGTTTCATTTATATTTCCTTTTAACATTTCTTTTTTTTTTTTTCAGTTCATTTTAACCTTTTTTTTCAATTAGATAATTACACCTAGTTACTGTGCATTTTCAGAATGAGAAATTAAAAAATAAAATTCATTTCCAGCTTAGAGTTGTGATTGATGATTTGCATCATCATTTGGCGCAAGTATTGCAACAAAATGCCTTGACTTGGCTTGGCGACGAACTCGAAATGGAAGAAGATACACTTTCAAGACGGAAAAGAAGCGTACGTATTTTCCAAAGTCCTTTATATTAGTTGATATATATATAAGTTCAATAGATCATTGGTCTCTGAGCAAGGTTCTCTTTAAATCACCCTACCCAACATACGTGTGACTAATAAAAACATTTTTCCTCTTCTAGACTGAAAACGAAAATTACAATACTGATTTCAACTTTACGATGACGGCTGGAGAGCTTGAGACGATGGAAGTTGGTCGGAGATTGGATTATCGGCTGGAAATAATGATACCGAAAACGGACAGCATGGACCTTACTGTTGAGTTCTTCACAAAGGAAATAGGAAATGGAAACTACACCCCAGTTTTGGCACTCTTCAACGTTGAAGTTGAGAAAGAACCGTCTGGTCTTTCATTTTCTAAAGGAAAACCTCATATCGAGATGCTGTTAAGTGAAGAGATAAATACGGCTGTAAGTGTTTGCATCATATGTATAACAGTAATTGATTTCTTTGAAAATATTTTAATTTGCCTATTGTACATGTTGAAGATATTGAAATTAAAGGCCTCTGTTTATTATATAACTTATCTACCTATTATATTACCATCAATCATAGTTATGAGTTTACGATGGAATGTTGAGAAAAATATTATTCTCATTGCTTGATGGTAAGAGGTTCAATACGTGGCCCAGTTGTTGGTACTTTGTGTTCACTAACTGCGGCTGAAGTAGGTAAAATTGATCACAGTCGCAATGTTCTCAAATTACAATGATATCCTGGCGATACCAAGTCAAGTCTTCTGATTGTGCATGCTTCTAAATTATTAGGAACTGCCTATTTTTAGATCAACCGTGACTAGACAACGGGTGCCTCGTTAAATAAGATGCCCCCAATTCTGCCTTTTATAGTACTGAAAAGGGAAATAATCCTTGAGACTAGACATTAGCGAAAAGAGATACAAAGCAGTTTTGGGGGAAATGCTGGATTAATCAAAATCGTCATGTAACAAGTATAAACGGGAAAGTTAAATCTGACCCTAGAAAAATAATGAACAGCTTATAACTTAAAAATATTTAAACATCATTTTAAATAGCAAATTATTGTGAGAAAAAAACTAAATTAATGTTTCACTGTAACACAATTCATTCAATAAAATATGTGCAATAAATACATTACTACGATAGCATAATGAGTAGTTTGAGTAGTACTAAATTCATCATAGTATTAATAAATTTTATAAAACTGAATATTTCCAGATATAAGCCCAGCATTTTTAAACAAAAATTAAGAAATCTTTAAAAAAAAATAAGAGAGAAATCCCTAACGGAATAAGTGAACGACTTTATTGTTTACTTTTTATAAGCTGTTCAAAAAATATTGTAATACATTCAATCCAAAATCAATTTAAAAATTTTCTTCCATATTTATTAAATACTGATTAATTTTTGTAGAAATATTTATGTACATTTTTTATTAAAATTATTTTAATATGTTTTAATTTTACTTAGTATGAATATGACATTAAATATTTTCAAGCATTTTTTCAGCACATAAAAAAGATTTCTTCATCTATTTCAGTATGATAGAGCAATTATAACATTTGGCGAAGTGAAAAACGAAAATGAGAATCCTGTACCTTTGTACCTGATATTTTCTGTTACTCAAATAAAGAATCCAAATACTGTTTATGATTCAAAATACTTGGTAACAGCTGGAGCTGAATATGATAAAGAGACATATGTTTGGGTTGGACAATCTGAAGTGACAGTTCACAATTCTTCGGTATGTATAAATAAAATGACCATCCTTTTTACCTAAAAATAAGCAGTTCATAATGTTTTGAGATTAACATAATTTTCATGCTTTAACTTTCAAATTTTTAATAGAATTTTAGTAAACAATAATGTGATAATATTATGGGAGTTTCGGTATATTTAATTTTACAATTTTCAACCATATTATAATAATTTTGTAATTTAATTATTCTTTTCTGTAGTAAGCAAATTTTAATAGACTAAGAAATATAGTTCTCTTTTATATTAATGATTTAAACAATTATTGAAATTTTAAGAAAAAGTAATAGTCACAAAAATCTACACTGTAATGTGAAATTAAACAGTATTTTAAATTAAGAGATTTTTCGAGTTATTTTATTTTGAATCATTTAATTCATTAAACCAGATTATATATTGCATTTAATGTTTTTTTTTTTCTAAATTACAAAATAAATATTTTGAAATTACAATTTAATTTTACCCTATAAATATACCATATTATTTTTCATGGTGATCAAATTACCTTGAACTAAAGTATATACATTTTTTATAAATAAGCAATGCATTTTTCATTTGAGGCCAATAAAAACAATAATAAATTCTATATAAAAAATTAATTTGATCAAATAATATCAAAATTTAATTATAATAATATCTGATTGAAATGTTGAAGCAAAAGTTAAGAATACATTATATAAAAAATCTTATTTGATAAATGATATATTGTTGATAAAAATTAATATATTTTGTTTTAAAAATGGGTCTAAAAATTTAAATATTTAAGTTGACAATATAGTAACATTAAGATACATAAATTTTATAGATTTAAAATTCTAAATGAAATGTAAATAGTAAAGAAAGAACTTTTCTAAAAAATTTTCAAAGAACAATTTTCCGGAAGAATTAAAGTATAAAGTAATTTAAGTTAGAACAGTTCACATTTTTTTAAGAACCCAATATTTTATCAAAATGTTCTACAAATACACTTGGCATGAAATTTAAAAAATTAATAGCTTGAAAAAAATTCTTGTTATTTTATTGGTACATTTTGACTAGTAATTTTAAATCCTCCAAATCTCATTGGTTCGAAACATCAACATATTTCCTTTCCATATCTACTTTCGAAAGTCGTTGGATGGTTTTTCATTTCACTTCGTTTACACTTTCAGGATGATAAGCAGCTGGAAGTGGACATTGATGGTCCGAAGGAGATTCCAATGGACAGTGCAGGTGTTTACACCATGATCACCCACTGTGCTGTCCGATCTGAGAACTTCACGTTCGAAATCATTGCTCCCGAAGAGAGGGATGTTGTCACCGTTGGTAACTTGGGAGTAAAAGGTATTTCAGAGCGTTTGCAGAAACTATACAAAAATGTATGCAGACAAAAAGATTGAGATTTCCCATTTATCCTTTAACTATCTTAGTCAGAATCAAATCTGTTATATGTAAATAAAATTTTCCCGAAATTTTGGCAAATGTTATATCTTACTCGCAAAATACACAAAATACTTTTCTAAACAAATATAAATTATTTTTTTTTTAATTTGAGATTTTAATTTTCCTAGAAATATGATTAAAAACAATATGAGCTTTAAGCAATTATGTTTTGATTGACATCAATGCAATATAAATTTCATGAATTAGTAAAAAACAAAATTAAGATTTAAATTACGTGTTTCTCATTTTAATTATAATATCTTTATATATGTGGTAATCAATTTAGCTAACATTTATAACGCTTATAATTGTTAACATGAGTGACATTAGTTCAATGATTCATTTAATTCTCGGTTAAATATTCATCGTGTTATATAATAGGGAAACTGAAGAAAGAAAGATAAGAATAATAATAGGATAGTTATTAACTATTTAGTATCAACTATTAGTAGCTACTAAGTATTAGTTATTTACATTCTGTTTCAGTGCAATTACCGTTTTCTTTTTTAGACTTTGATAAGAATTATGATACAGTTCCACAAAGTGTTTATTTTTACAATACAACTAAGGAAGGATCGGATGATGACGTCATTTACACATCAGCCACAATGAATCTTGGTATCATGACTAATGTTGGTAAGTTAATTTGGATATCTAATGTTGCTCTAGGATTTTTGTTTCCAGAGATTTAACCTCTTAAAAATCATTCGATCCTTATATTCTTATAAATTTAATAAAAATTTTAAAAATATTTTTTTTCTATATTGAAAATAAATAATATATAAATAAAATTTTAACCAGGATCTGGAAAAATTAAAAAAAAATTATGGTGCCAAGACAATTGAAAATCTGATTCAGTTATTATAGATATTTGCTTAAATTCACTATTTTTTAAGGGTAATATAGTGAGGGATGATATTTTTATTTTACATAATTGATAAGCAAAAATATAGCTGACAGTCAATAATATGTGTTCTTTCACAGGCAACTATCGAGAACCAAGAGATGAAGGAAATGTGATCAATGTCACTTTTGCCATTTACGCTCTCAACAATGTAACCAATTTGGACAAGGAAGTGAGCTTTACCACAAAAGTTATCGTTGGAAAAGAAGTTCTTCACAGTGAACCTTTTACTGTGAAAATAGTGAAAAGAAAACCCGCAGATAAGGTAACATTTTGGAATAATCTACGAGAAGTAAAAGTATTTCAGGCGAATTAAATGGAAAACTGGAACAAGTGATGATAGTGGGCATAAAAAAGACTTTTGAATTAGTATTATCTTATTTCGCAAAAATTAGTTTCTAAATTAAGACAATAAATGGTATTTTCAAGTAAAGAAAAACAAAAAAAATCATACAATTACCTATATTTATATAAAAATTAATATTTATTAATTCCATTTAAAATTATTTTCTATATTCGATTGAAATTTCATTAAGTAAATAATTTCCTTTAAACATTTGATGTATTGAATTTATATTTTGTAGTATCGATTTTTAGTCAATATGAAAGAACTTAAAAGTTATTGATGGAAGGACAATAACTATATAATAAATGAAACACAATCTGGCGGCAATTTTTAATTTGCGACTGATTTTCCATTTGAAATTGACGTCCTTATATTTTATGAAGTATAACTCTTAAAATGATTGAATAGGTACCTTTAAAATCTAAAATATATAAACTAAAAAATGAACAGTAATCATCCATATTATAGACAACTCTTATACATTTTACTATACCATGTTTTTAGATTTTATTTCATTAATAAAACTTTACATAATACTTCAACAGATGATTACAGTTCGGTCAACTGAGGGAGAATTGCTGACAACAGAAGTATCAGTAGGCGACATGGCAATCTACAGACTGCAGTCCAATCTCTCCAACAATGGCTATGCAGATTATGTTGTGGAGGTGGACGTCCGCCGAGTTGTGGGAATTCCTAGGTTAGAAGCTTGCTCAGCGCGATTGTGGAGATATCAGGACAATTTCGATGTGCCCTATCTCAACACGACATTCATTGACCCGGAAATACAAGATGACGGAAAGTTTTTGTTCCGATTTAACAGAATTCATGTAACAGGACAGGTAAGTGAAAGAAATATTAGTTTGAATCTTATTTCGGGATGTTTACTTGTTTTAACATAGAAAAGATTTAAAAATTACTCTTATTAAAATATGTTAGTTGTAGAATCAGTAAAAGAAAATACAGCTTAGATTTTTTTCATTAATGACGCCATACAAATAAATTTTATAGTTTAAAATGTTTTATTTATTGTTATACAAAAAATATATTCTCGCATTTCCACATGTTTTATAATTTAATAAATTTGATTATTATAATTTAATAAATTTGAGTATTATAAAATATATATACATGCCTTTGAGATCTCGTATAGGATTTTCGTTTAATTTTTAAACTACACATATGTTTCTTTCTTACTTTTTTTGGGAACTCGTCATCATAAAAATTTTTTTATGTTCATGAAAGGCCAATTTATTCATTTGATGCGATGTGCAAAATTCCAGTTTCTGATATACCTAAAATTATTTTTGTCATTAGAGTGTAGAAAATAATTAATAGAAAAGGAAGTTTTAACATTATCTGTGTAAATAAAATCCTTATTGTCTTTGTCCACAAATTTTTATCTTGGAATGAATTGAGAATGGTAACACGAAAGAGGGAATAAAATTTATATCAGAGTATTGACAGTATCTAATTTAAACACAGACAACGTTTCCTTTCAAAACTTTGATTACAGCATTTGTTATTAATTTAAATCATAATTATCACTGATTCAAACTCAATGTAAAGCTGCTTATTTTGTGATCCAATCAATTTTAGCAATGTAACTCTATTCCGGAACTCTGCCCACTTCAAGAACGGAGACGTATGGTTTATTCTCTTCTTTTAAAAGTGTCATTTTGCATAACTTCTTGGGACAAAGAAATATATCTGCATCGGATGCAATTTTTTTCTACTTTTCCACAATGCAATATTTTTTGTTAAAAACAATGATGATAGTTGCCTTTTTTTTTTTTTTTGCTCGAGAGATTTTTACAACAAATATTTTATTGTGTGAACGACTGAGTGAATGAATGAACGAGAAATGAAGGACTAATATTAAGAAAAATGTCAGAAGTAGGATAACAAATCAAATTTCTCATAACTCAACTATTCAAATATATTGTATTAATGAAACAACAAATGCTTACATGAAAATTGTATATTTTTAAATTTTCTATGTTTCAGAGAACACCTTCCATTTACAATGATTCAATGATATACATTCATCTGGTAATGAAAATAAGTGCATTAAGCGTAAACAAAGAAGATACTCAGCTTGCACCTCTGTTGAAAATAGGAACACAAGGTAAACCTGAGAAAGATGTAACAGTACCTCATCTCACTATCCAGAAAAAGGTAAGGCATTCTGCTGAAAAACTGTATCGTCATTTTTTTTATATTCAAATTAATTATGAATTTTAAAAATCGCTTGATATAATTTTTTAATGATTTTAAAGCGTTTTAATGTTCCATTTTACCTTTGCTTTTACTTTGAAAATTCTGTTTGGCAGTTAAATTAGCCAAAATCATAAAAACAAAACTTTTAGATATCTTATAATTTTTAATACTTTAATAATGTATATTATTAATATGAGAAACATTAAATTGAAGATACTTCTATTAATTTAATTAGTTAGGATCATGGTGGAAAAACAGATGAAGATAAATTTGACATATATATGAATGGCAGAAAGAAATGGCTAGAAAAATGTATTTTAAATATACAAAAATTTCTTCACTTAAACTTAAATCATTTTCCTAAGAAAACTACTCTTTGAAGCACCACTCAAAAATAAGGATAAAAACTAAAATATTTCTTGCTTTAAATTTTTCATTATTTTTAAATAAAAAATATGTATTTCTTTTTTACCTCTAAATGAATGAATTAATCTTAAATTAATTTTACTGTCATTTGGAGAGTCAGATTTATTCCTAATATGGATCCTTCCTTTCAATAAAATATTTTTTTAATAATTTATCATATATTTATTTAATAATATATTTAAATTTTGGATTTAAATATTTTTAAACAAATGAATGTTTTTGCTTTTCTCTTTTAAGTTATACATTTTATAAAAGGTTTATCGTAACAAATAATTAGCATGAAAAATTTCTTTTTCTTCAGTTTTCTTAATTTTTAGAGACTTTTTTAAAAGACTTAAATAAATGTGCATGTTAAAAATAATTTCAGCGAAGGTTTCTCCAAGGGCTAAAATTTCACTGTCATCACTTAACTATTGATTTCTTCTTTTGTTAATATATATTACATCGTATAACTAATCTCGATAAATTTCTTCTTAGATTTCCTCACTTTTTCTCATAACTCTTTCTCGCTTGCTATTTACACTGCTATGAAACTACTAAAAATATAGTCAAAAAAAAATTGCACACAACTGGTCCAAGAATAAAAAATTGATGCAACAAAGGGTGATAAAATATTGAACCTGCATTAGTTTTTTTTATGTGACAACCAATCTATATAAAAAAAACTAATTCAGGTTAAATAAAATTCTAACAAAAACATAAATTTACGTGGTGTGCATCAAGTAACTTGAATAGGAAAACTCGGCATGGAATCAGAATTCAGATGATCCATCAGTAAAGTGTTAAAAATTATGTATTTTATAACTATTCATGTCTGTTAAGGTTTAAATTAAAAATTCCAGCAACACTTTTAGGATTGATAATAATGCTGTTGAAAATTTAATAATATTAAAGTGTTATTATATAAAGTGTTAAAGTGTAATTTTTATTATTTATTTTTATATATATAATATGACAGTTTAATATAAATAATGTAATTAGTTATGCCTATTTAAATTAAAAATCCCATAGCTATAATCTTTTTTTGTTTATTTATTTTAATTAATTTTTTAGCTATTTGTATCAATTAACATAAAAAATTTCAAATAAAATACGAATATATTCTGGGATATGTTGTATTTCCCAAAATGTTACAAAATATTCATTTCCGTTTCGAAAAAATTTGGAAAAAGCAATGTTTGTTAAATTTTGATTTTATTTCCAGATCTTTACACAATACATAAACCCATACATTGAATTGATTGGAGAATTATATTTGTTTCGCAATTAAATTTATTTATTCATGAAATATTAAATCATTCTTACCATTTAAAAATTTCTTTGCATTTTGAGTCTTTTTAATTTTTGCTATTTTAAAAATTTAAATAATTTTTTACATGAAATATAATTTAGGAATTACCTTTTTTATTGCTGTGAACTATTTCGCGTATAACTGTTTTATTTTATATTTATTTGTCACTCATTTTAATTTAATGTCTATTTTCTTTAAGGTATTTTCTCATGAATGAAAAGTTAAGAGAACATGACTTATAATTTGTTATTTATGAAATCATTTTCTTAAATACATCTAAATTTTTCTTGAAATAAGATAGTTACATACTCCCAAATGTAGTTTCATCTTTCTCAAATGTATAAAATATTTTGTTTCATATCAGTAATTTGTGAAATTTGAAAAAGTTAAATATAAATGAAAGTTGCGCCTAATCTTTTATTAAAAATTTTTTTATTAAATGATACTAGTTTTTCTCGATAATTTTAATTTTTGAAATCAACAAAATTTTATTGAAAATGAAATTTTTAAAGAAATTCTGCTATATATAAATATAAAAAAAATTATTATCAATGCATTTATATTTATATATATAAGATTTTCTTATAAATTTTGTTTAAAAAATTCAATTTATAGAGAGGGGGGGGGTAAGAAAATGAAAGAATGAAATTAAATTTCTTCATAATTCATGTATCTAATCTGGAAAATATAATATAACCTCTTATACATTCGAAATAAAGAAATTTTTCTTGTTAATTAAATATCTCCAATTGCTGAATTATTTTAATTAAAGATTAAAGTGAATATGGTGTGAAAGGGGTAAAATTTGATAATCTTAGCTTTAATATTTTAATAAATAAATGTTAGTAAAGAAAACCATGATATAATTGAAAAATTAAACACATTTAGAAAGTAAAAAAACTGATGCACTATATCGCTTACAAAAGAAACAATTATCTTAAGCTTATACACAAAAAGAATAGAGACAGCAATTCTTCAAAATATTACTAATATTCTTTATAAATTATGAAAGTAAATTTTTCCTTTTCTAATTAAAAAATTCATAGATTAATGTTATTCATGCAACTTTTCTTTCTTGAAATTTTAAAAAAGTCCCAGAATAAAAATTTTCTGAGATCAAATTCCTGAATTTCATATCATTCATGTATTTAAACTTTTCTTGACTTATGGTTATACTTTCATCCTTCTTACCTTTGCCACTCATGTACAGAATTCATGTTCTTTTATCATGCCTTAATTATTCTTGGAGATGGTTTTACATGTTATACGTTCTGTACACGCACTGCTGTAATTAGAATCACTTTATAAATTATATTATGATTAATCAGATTACGTAACATCAATCTGTGAATTCTTAGAATATTTCTAATCAACCACATATTTTTTTCGTAAAGCATTTTTTACTATTTTAAGTTAGTGGTCAATAAACTGATAGATGTTTCACCTGATTCAACAGCTTTCCCATAATTCAACATTATTGGAACTTATATAAAATTGATTTGTGCCTAGTGATTATATTTTCCGAAGACTTAAATCAAAATTAGTTAATTGATTTCAATTTAATAAACATCAAGTTTTCACTAGAAATTTTTTTATGTAATTTATTTATTTTTTCAAACCTTTATATATTTGGTATTTTTTTTTATCAATGTTCGTTATTTAACGATTTGTAATACTGAAATCCCTATTTTGAACTTGCTTTGTGCAATACTGAAAAACAATTATATATTTTAAGAAAAACTCATTGCAATTTCACTATAAGAAAAACACTTATTGTATTTTTTGAAGAAAACATCTAATTTTACTTAATGTAATTAAGTTAGTGTGATAAAAATCAATTAGGGGAACAATATTTCTTGACTCAAAAGGACCCTGTGTTGGAAATACTTATAGTACGTTAATTTCTGAAAAGAAAATACTTGTCAAAATCGAATTGTGATAAACAAATAAAAATTGTTTAATTTACAATCAGGGGGATTACCAAGCTCCTGCTATGGTGGTGGAGAATGGAGTCTTATGGCCTTATATGTACGTTGGTGGTGCAGTAGTGCTGAATGTCACCATGTTCGTTCCGGAAGGTCAAGGGTATGCCGAAGTGTTCATGGAAGCTTCCGGCGAAAATAACCCTCCTTTACCAGCTGTCCACATTTGCAGAACTGAACTCAGTGATGTTGGCAGGAATATTCCTTGTCTCCGAATGCACCAGGATGAAGTAAACGCTAATTTCACAAAATATTCGAAAACGTAAGTATTTCTTTACTATATTTGATGACATTAATTTATTATAATTGTTGCATAGAAATAATAAAACGAGTAAGTCACTTAAAGAAAAATTTAACAAAATAGCAACAATTGCGTTGTATGGTAACTGAAAATGTATGCTGGAACCTTATAGAAATTTTCTAATTGATAATTTTTTAATTTAGTAGATTTCTAATACTTTTTTATTCGAAAGATTTAGGAATTTTGTCTACCATTGATTTATTTATATGTACATTACTGGCCATCCAAATTGCAACAAAAAAAATTATATAATAATAAAATTTATTTTGTAAATAACATGTTGACCAAGTATCAAATGATAAAATTTATAGTTATGTGAAGTGTGGTTCCTGCCAAAATCAATAGCCAGAGTATCTGCCATTGTTAGATATCCCCTCTGCCATACGCCTCGGTATTGATTAAAAAAGATTTTGTATGTGTTATTGTGATATGCAGCTTCCACACGTTGCCAAAGTTGATCTGGTATGGCAGGTGGGGATATAATCTGGGTGGATCGTTGAGCAACCATAGACCACATGCTTTCTATCAGCGAAAGATCCGAAGTGCGAGTCAGCCAGGAAGCAATTCAACCTGGAGATTGACGAAGAACCTTTGGACAATGCGGGCCACGTATGGTTTCGCATTATCCTGTTAAAATATGGCTGTGGGCAAGCCTTGTAGGTAAGCAAGGACAATTAGCTCCAGTACCTCGGAAATGTAGCACTGGCTGTTTAAAGTACCGGGAAGGCGTACTAGAGGAGTGCGAGAGTGATGTCCAATTCCTCCCCGTACCATAATAGCCGGTGCAAGACCAGAGTGGCGGTGCAAAAAGCAGTTGTTCAGCATCCTCTCTCCACGATGTCTCTAGACTCAAATGCAACCATCGTGGTGTTGTAGACAGAAGCGTGTAGCAAAGAAAATTTCAATCTATTCTGCTATCCACTTCCTTCTTTCATCGCATCATTGGCGGCGGAGACGTTTGTGGTTCTGCGTCAAGGGTAGACGAAGCAACGGATGTCTTGCTGACAGACCACTACTCTTTAAGCGATGTCGCAGCATGAATGGTACGCGCAGACACTGACTGATGCATTACAGACTGAATGTGCTGTGCTATGGTACATAATGTGGCTGAGCGATCCGTCACTACCATGTGCACAATTTGCCTGTCATCACGTGAAGTGATGCACTGAGAAGGATGCGACCGAACACGTCAGTCCGTCCTACCCTCCAGCATCCAACGCTTATTCGTATTACAGTTGTTTAGTTTCGTCCAACACGACTACTGATTTCCCTGAAAGATAATCCACAATCTTGGTAAGCCACTATCCTTATTCTGTCGAACTCGGATAGTTGATCAAAAATTATCGCTGTTTTCTACAAGGCATAATTGATCTTTTAAAAAAAAAAAAAAAAAAAAAAAAAAAAAAAAAAAAAAAAAAAAAAAACAATTATTAAACTTGAATTTATTTGTATGCATATCTCACCAACAAGTGACGCCACAGATGCACGTGTTGTGCGTCTGCATTGAAATTCTAATCATTTGCATATCTCATCTCCGTTAATGCATGTTGTAAATTTCATATTATTTGCATGCTTCCTTCAGGATGTTGCATTTACGGTGGTCAACAATGTAGTATGGCATTTTTCTACAGTTGCTTTTTAATGCCTTTGTATTATTTCTCAAACACTCTAAGCAAACATGAAACCATATAAATCAATAATATATAAATACACCACAATCGTTTTTTAAAATAATTAGGATTATGAAAGATTACGCTTCAAAGATATTCACTGAATCTCTATATATTGAGTGCCTGTCTCATTGAGCAATTTAAATTTGATTTAATAGTACTGCACCAAGTTTTATTTTTTTCATGACTTAAAATATAAATATTCATCAATTATACATATTTATTTGTATAATGTATGCCACCTACCTTCTAATACAACCCCTTTCCCTGAAAATTTCTTTGTATCCTTTATACAACAGTTTCTATAAGCCACTTTTTAAAACTATTATTTTATCAATATTTATACATTGATTCCAAAAGTTTTTGTCATTTTGGAAAACTTACAGATATTGAGCAACAGGTAGTTTTCAGTTAAAACTTTTACTTTTGAAGATTTCACTAATTATACATTATGAACTATACAGCAATATTAGTATAAAATTAATATCCTTTGTAATGTACTTTATAACGAGATTCGTTTTTAATACATGCTACTTAATCTCCTTCTAAGTGTAGCTGAATCCTTTATTCTTCAGGGATCCTAAGAACCGCGTGAAACCAGACATGACGAGCATAATGCTGGGTGACGTAGGAGCACTTCCAGTGGCAGGCAAAAACTTTGCCAGGGTGTCGGTGGTGGTTGAACTGCCAGAAGGATCCACTATCAAAGATGACGAGCAATATCCGATCAGTTCCGGTCTTCTGATATCCACTAATACTATATGGAGTGCAATGGCTAACTACACCATGAAAAAGTCTCCCCCACCGAATTTGGAAAAGGTAATTGTTAATATTTTTTAGATTGTAATTAAAAGCTTATTCCCATTGATATAATTATTATACAAGTATAAACTGAAATAACAAAAATTATATAGTATTTGTTTGTGAAATTTCCTAATAAGACATATATTATTGATATAAATATATGGTACAAAATGCTACAATGCAGAGGTGCCACATATCTGACAAGATCAAGAAGAAGAAGATATAAATATAATAATTTGTTTACGAGTAAGGAGGTATATTAAAATATATTGCGCGAAATAATTATGAAGAACTATTATTAATGTATACCGAAATAATTTTTTTGTGTAAACTTAAAGATTAAAATATGTTCATATTAAACTATATGGAAAAATAAATGATAAGAAAAAAAATTAAGCAAACATAATAATTTACATAACTATTATCAAAGCTGCTATCAAATCTAATCTTGCTTAAATTTACTTAGTGTCAATAAGTTTCAGTCTTGCAGGTGATGAATATTGTTAAAAGATTTCCCAGAATGCACTCGATATGCTTTTTATAGTTGCGTTTCAGCACGAGAAACTTATAATGATTAAGATTAGAGATATGTAATATGTTCATATTTATAAGATTTGATTCTGTTAATTTTTTAAATTAGCTAACTACATATAATTTGTAAGTTAAAATTTTATATATAGTATTAATTAATTTTTGTTTGTAAAATTTGATTGAATAACTTATATCAATTGTATATTGGATCAAAAGTAGCACGGAAAAAATTACATAAATAGCGATAATTTGTTAAAAATAATCCGATCACTCTAATTTTGAATAAAATTGTTAAATAAGAGGTGTTGAGTAAAACTATAAGTACTGAAAATAGTGGCGCTGCGATCGAAATACATTTTCTATAAGGTGGTGGAAAATGCTCATTTGAAAAAAAGACAGCTAATTTTTCGGTGACACTCTTAGATAAGAAATACAGATCAGACAATGCGCAATAATAAGGAATTTGAGGCAATATTTAAGTTACTTATATCATACTTTTGATAGATTTATATAGAGAGGCAATCCAAAATAATTCAAAAGTGGCAATACGATTAAATGATTTTCTGTTTTTCGTAGATTTTATCAACAATTTCAGACCATGGATATGGCACCCAGAAAGCTTAACCAAAATGACCATAACGACGATGAATGTTTATGACCGGGAATAGCAATTATGTTATTGACGGAATAAAACAGAAATTCACATTCGACATTAATCTTTCTTTACTGGTATCACTCAGAAGTTATTGTTATAGCAATTGTGAGAATATAATCGTAATTTTATGCAGGTTCCTACATGCTATTTTATGTGCCAGATGTATGTAAATCGCATAACGTTACAAGAAGAAATGTTTGAGAGGCAAACATCAACATGTTATCTGATGAATTTACTATTAGAGTTTAATCTTTAAAATTCATGTTAAAGATATGCAGGTCCATTCAATTGGGGATGGCTTGAAACGTGATAGCAACAACTAAACGTCTATGAATTGGACGAAAGTGCTTGTGTCTGAGATAATATTTTTGAATGGAGTCACACAAATTTTAATTCTTTTCGAAAGGATAGTAAAAATCTATATTGAAATGACGTCCTTAACGTAATTGTGCTCTTTTATGCCAATGAAAGAAGTAATGTTTTCTATTTTCAAGATGATAAAATTACACAGCAAGAGACTTGCAGGGTGTGCATTTTAACGCTAGATAACACAATCATGCAAGTCTTGGTACATCACTACGCAAGTGTTGCAGTATGTATCACTATGCCTACTAATTGACTTACATAGTGATTTACTTTAATATTAGACTGCCTAAGACCTCTATCATTAACAATTATCTTCAACGGCAAACAGCTCAGTACTTGGAAGAACCAGCTTGATGAGCTGATATGAAATCCAAAAAAGTTGTTTGGGATGTTTTAAGAAAATACATAATTAATTTTAATTCAGTTTTTCAGATACTTTCATGTTTTATAATCGCTATGTGTAAGAGCATTGTTCTTAATATTTATATAACTGATAGATTACATAATTGATAACATTTTATATTGCAGTGTCCATGATTATAATAATCCTTATGGATACTGAATCCTATAAGATTAATAACTAATTTAAAACATACGATTGTTACATATATATATACACCAATTTTTGAACGTGCTATTCTATATTTACATGAAGGACTCAGTTTTATTAGATTCCAATCGAAACA
>JAPDSC010147838.1:0-23860 GCA_026290005.1 Latrodectus geometricus
AGGTACAAAGTAGCAACATGCACTTTGGCGACCGACCGCTCCTCTTGAATGAGGCGCCTTTCTAGAAGAAGAGCCTCGTCCTGAGGAATCAGCAGGACGATCTGGAAAGGGTGCCCGGAGCACTCTTCTCTTTTTCCGTTTTATTGTTTTTATTTCCTCCTCCCCCCTTTTTCTTCTCCTGACGCTACTTGTTTGGGAGGAGAGCCGGCGGCCTTACCTGCTCATCAGTTGCTGTCAGGTGCATCGCAGAGACGGGTCGGCGCTGATCATCCGAGCGGGGGAACTCCTCATTGCTCTGTCCCTTCTGCTCTGGAGACACTTCCACGACAATCCAGACAGTGCTTCCTAAACACACAGTGGAGTTGCTCATGCTTTCTCAAGTGATTATGCTTGTATTATAAATGTAAGAAGCATTTACAAGATTCATTATTTTCGTTGCAGCGGTTTTGTGGATTTAGCAACGATGAGAGGTGAGTGAAAAAGTATTATTTATATTGTTTAAACATGCCAAAAAAGTTTGCATATATTTTATAGAAATTAAATGTTGGACTCGATTTCTAATTTTCTATAAATTTTTTCAAGGGTGTTATCAAATTTTTACTTCATATACAAGTGAATTTTATTTGAAGCACAATAATAATTATTATTTTAATACAGTGATATTAAAATGCGATTACTTGTTTTATCGTTTATTTTACAAATAAAATTATTATTTTTTTAGATCATATTGTTCTAGAATTCAAATACTATAATTCAGTATACTTTTTCTTAAGTAGAAAAAAAAAATTTTTTTTTTTGCTCACAAATACACATCATGTTAATTCATTACTTAAAAAAATAAGGCAATACCCTTAATTTTTTATTTTTGAGACATTCATTTCATAAAATGATCCAAATTTATCAATATTGTAGTCAATATATAACTGAAATCTTCTTCATATATTGTTGAAATAGTAACATATTTTACCTATATTTTAATTTTTTCATTATATCGTTTTTAGATGTAACTCTTATTAGGAAAAGTAATAGAAGACAAGAAAAATAAAACATAATTCAATAAATTTCATAAAAAATTTATATCAGTATGTTATAAATATACAGGCAATAAAGTGTTACTAGATAATATATAATTAAAGAGTTCATGATATTTCAAATTAAAAATAGAGTACTTAAAAAAAGTATCATATTGCAGCACTTCTTGTTAAATGAAAAATATTATATTATACTTCAAACAAAACTAAAATCACAGAGAAAAGCTGTTATCATATAAAGGTTTTTGCTATTGAAGTATTATGGATTAAAATTGGTAAAAAGAATTACAGAAAAGTATATTATACAATAAAAAAACATTTCATTTTTTTACTTTGAATAATTTTATCATTTATTAATAAAAATAGGAATTTAAACTTATTTTTTGATTATTTTTTAAAACTGTATTGAAGACTGCTGTACTTATATTTAATTTATGAAATTAAATTATAAGATTATAAAAATACATCTCTTATTTTCAATGTATAAAACTATGTGTGTATTTTGTTTAAAAGTAGAATGAAGATTAAATTGATTATTTTTATAATTTCTTAAGAAAATGTTTACTTTCTGGCTTCATAAAAGTGAATTTACATAAAAAAACATTTATATTTTCATAAACATTCTGCTGTTTATTTTTATGAAAAATTTATTAAATTATATTAATTTTATGAAAAATTTATACAATCAAACTTGAAACAATTTTTTTAAATTTACGTTATGGTTTGAATGTAAAAGAATATTTTTAATTAGTGAAAAATAAAATCAATTAATTATGAAGCTCTTTCCTTCTATTTTTCTACAAATCAAAAATGTTCACAATAAATAAATACTCTTAAATTTATGTTGGGATTTACTTAAAAATGATCTTATTAAATAAGTATAATTAATGATAAAAGAAAGTTTATGAATTAATTACAAATGTGTAAATTATAGAATTCAGACTACAATTTATAACATGATTACTGCATAGACGCACGCACACACATTTACTTTCTAGTTACTTTAAGAGAATTACAAATATGAATTCCTACACTTTAGGCCGCCCACCTAGTCTAGTGGTCAGCGTGTTTGACTGCGGATAGGGAGGTCCTGGGTTCGGGCATGGATATACTTTCTCTTTCTCTCTCTCCTGTCCTTATCCTTTCCTTGAATGAATGGTTGCCTATCTTATAAACTGTACATATGGCATGTGTGTACTAAAGAAGTCGGATTCCACACTAAATTACGGTTAAATTGGGAAAGTGGAGCAGCGCGCACCCCATAATGCCAACTTAACTGGCACTCGACCAATAAGTAAAAAATTAAAAAAACCTTATAATTTATAAGCTGAAATATTACTTATATTTAAAAGATTGATGGAAATTAAATCTTTCATATACTAATTGGAAGGATGGATTGAAGGAAATGCATTTGTCTAATTTATAGTATGTAATATAAAACTTTATACATACAATATATATTATACATATCTATATATATATATATATATATAGAGAGAGAGAGAGAATAACATAGTAAACAACCGAGAAACTGAATTTTGTTATTAAAAGTTTGTTTTTAAAGGGATTCAGCATTAGATTAAATATTTATAAAAGTTTAATTTTTATTTTATTTACTTTGTTTTCCCAAACTTGAAGTTTTGAAATGATTTGAGTGAGTATTTTATTTTTTTTAAATTTTATAAACTGAAAAGCTTAAGTAAATAATTTAATGTGTGCAATTTATAAAATACAAATCATATTGTGTCTTTTTGAAATATAAAATACTTTGTTCTCTTGAAACTTTTTAAAAAATATTATTCAACGTGAAATGTGTAAAATAAAGCTCTCCACCTTTTTAATTTGTAAAAAATGAATTCTTTTATAAAACTAGAATTATATTGATTTCTTTAAAGTGCGGTTACAGTTATTCAAAAATAAACACGGAAGTAAATATTGGACGAGTAAACAAAAAACAAGATGGCTCTCTTTCTTTCTCAATTGATTTATGCAGACATTTTTATTACTTTCTTGATTTATTTTTATAAATCCCATAAAAAGTCAGCGAAAGGAATAAAGAATTAGGCTGGAACTTTCCAAAGAGACTTTTCCAAAGGCAAATTTCTAAATACGGTATCGTGTGATACAAGAATAATGTGAATTTTTCTATAATATTCACATGCACTTAACTAAATATTTGGGAAATAAATATGCAATACTTCATGAAAATTGTAGTTATATTGCCAAAAAAAAAAAAAAAAAGGGAATCTATTCTAGTTCCTTTTTAAAATTTCAAACAACTTCTTATGTATTATTTGCAATAATTAATTTTGCAGACAAAATATATTTTGTTTATCTTGTTCGCTTTTTATTTTTGTAACATTTCCTTCAATAAAAGTAATACACAGAAAACTATTCAATAAAACAATGGATTAAATCTGTAATAATGTTATATATTAGAAATCAATGACTTGTTGCAATATGAGGAATCCAGCTGTCCAATTATGTTGTAAAATATTTGGCACAATTAAGATGCATTACATTAGGAATATATTTTTCATAGATTATAGGTCGTATTGACATGTTTTAAGGGGGAAAACTGAAATATTCCCTTGAAAGATGTATATACAAGAAAATTCACCTATAACATATAGCTTGACTTTTTGACATCGGGTTTTTCACGTTTCGGTTAGAGGAAATAAGTTTACAATATGAACCATGTTTTTCAATTTATACCAATTTGGAATATTGGTGAATATTATTAAGTATTTTATGTATTATAATGTTATGTGGGGAAAATATTTGTCATTAACTCGGTATCGGAGTTAATAATCTGTCTAAGCAAATTATAGGGTTCTATATTGAATATTTCAAAACCACAGTTATTTGTCTGCCACAAGAGCATAAAATATGGAAATCATATATAATTGAGCTCGTATTCATGTACACATTGTGAATCTAAATGTTTTTTTTTTACTGTCTTATGAATTGATTTCTTACTTCATAATTATAACAATAAAATAATAAAAAAATGAAAGTTACTTTTTAAATTGAAAATTTTAGTTTAAAATGCTAAATATTTTTTTTATTAAATATGTTAAACCTAGCTGTTTTTTCTGTTCGTGATTCATAATAATTTTTGTAAGAAAAATATTTTGATTAAATGGTTAATCTTTGATCATTTTTAAGGTAAGAAACAATTTTTATTTTAATTCGGAAAAAAATTTTGATGATGGTTGTTAGCTGACTTTATAGCTTGACTTTTCCATGAATTTTTACTTAAGATACTTAACATGTGAAAATTCTATTTTACATAAATTTATATAAACAGCGTAAGAATCTATCTTACTTTTTGAAAGATAATTATTCATTTAGGAACGAAAATTTAGATTTTAGCAGCGGTAACTCCCACAGTAGGAACATACAATCCATATTGAAATGGAATTACATTAAAGGATATAATAATTAGAATATTAATAGAATATTTTGATTTGCTAAAAATAAAATTTTCTGATTTTGAATTCCATGTTATTTCAGTTTTTTATATAAGTTCAATTAATTCAATTTAATTCATATTTTGTTAAGAACGTAGTATATTATCCTTGCTTAGAATAAGCGTTTCGAATTCTTTGATCACTAAACTTTATTCCCTATAATTAACACCCTTAAATCATTTAGGTAATCACCTATACTTAGTAATTTTAAGTATCTTATTTTAATAATTTAACAAAAACGCAGTATTCATTTATTTAAATAAAAGTAATAGAGTCCAAGGCGGCCTGTCTCTGTGCGCTTATCATTTGATAATATTCTTCTTCAACTGTCACTACATTGTTTCAAATAATAGACACCAACTCTTTATCAACGAAATAGACATTTTTCATCTTTCAATTTTCTTTTTCTAATTATCAGATAAGAATGTGAGATATGATCTTTCAAACAAACCGACTGACATTTGCAATGCAAAATACATCACGGCATTCAGCGTTTCTTATCTGCCTGTATGTATTGCTATTCTATTATTTTAACAGAATCGGTCATTTTCGCGCCACCTCGAAAATGACCGATTCTGTTAAAATAAGGCACAGGACAATGTGAAACGGTTACCCTTTCGCTTACAGCTGAAATAAAAAAAAAAAAAATAGCACAGTATAAATCATTCCATCCATCTTTCCTTTCAGACAATGATTGGAAGTCCATCGGGTTACTTGAAATACGATTCTAAAGGCGCAAAATGAAGCAATTTGAAGGGATGGCACCAGCGCTAACCAGATTGTCCAATCCTTGTGTCCCGAAGCGACTTTATAAAATATTGTTTCGATACGATTTCGTGTAAAGAGTATGTTTTTCATCAAGACAGAAAAGGTTCATGTCGCCTTAAAATTTCGACACACCGGCTGGAATTAATAGAGCTCCAGTTGAAAAAAAAATGCCATAAAACCGTCATCGAGTAAAATATATTAGATCTCATATTTTTCTACAGTTGTTTTCCTTTTTTTTTTTTTTACCTCAAGTAAAGACTCTATTTAAAAGATGGAACTTTCTCTCCGTTGATTCTTTATTAGTTATATACTTTTTTTTCCAAGAACTTATCTTCTTTTTTAAACGATGGTTTGTATCTGTCAATGCTAGAGAACAAATCAATTTCATGACTTATATCGATGATACATAGATATTTATTGTTCCAATTATTTTAGTGCTGCTTTTCTTCAGAGAAAGCGAGTTTCACTGTGTATAATTACTTACTGTCAGCCAAAAATCAAAAGTAATGAAACAATTACAAAAGATAAGGATTTCAACTGCAAAGTTCAGGGAGTATATCAATTTAGAAAGAATAATATTATCCATAGAGCTAATAATGAACACTTTTAAAATAAAATTTTGGATAAAAAGTGTAAATGTTTTATTTTAAATGCATTCGAGAATGCTAATTTTGAAAAAGTTAAAAAGATGAGCAACCAAGCAAATCAACCAAGAAATAGTTTCGTTCAGTTATGTAAAAAGAAGCAATTTGTAAAGGCTTTGATTGGCTGCTGCAAATTATTTTTCCTCTCAATATATTTTCAAAGTTGACGAAAAATTTATTAGTTTGTATATATGTTTTTATGTATTCGTTTAAAGAAGAAAAAAAAAATTGCAATCAAAAATTATCTATCCACTAAGTATTTTTGAAAAACATCCGTTTCAAAAATAATGTAAACATGTATGTATATAAAATGTATAAAAATTAAAAGAAAATAATACATGTTAGATTATTACAGTTCAAATTCCAGAGAAATAATATTATTTGAATTTCAAAAAAACATATATATAAAATATATTGCTTAATTTGAAGATTTTTTGCATTTAAGTGATTGCTTATATATAACTAAAATATAAGTAAATGAATAAGGTAAATTAACATTCAATTTCAGATGCATCAATTAATTAGTTATTGTAATTTTGAAAAAAATATTCTAATTCAGTAAATTGACTTTGAAACTTTGATTGGAAATTATGAACTATATGGAATCCATTACCAACGATCACATAATACAATTAAGATGGTTCACCCGTAATATTAATCAGCACCAAGCGATTACTCATATTTATATTTCATAATTTTTCATGAAATGTATGCTTCATTTTTTCCATTTTATCGAAAATTTACTCATATTTTGTAATTAGTTTGTAGTTGTCAATATAAATTTTATTGCAAAATATAAATTATCCCAAAAAGAATTGCGGCGCATAAAATAATGCATACAAATGTAATTTGGAGAGATTTGCAAATAATCAAAATTACAGTTGGAGGAGTATTAAAGAACTATGAACTGTTTGCTATGTGAATAGACTTTAAGTAGGATATGCCCTCTGCAATTTATACTGCCATACTGAAAAGTCAGTTATACTTGACTTGAAAAATGTCTCACTGTTAAATCGAATGACGCTATGTACAGCTGTTTGATTTATCTCATAAGTCTTGTTTTATATATAAAATTATATATGTATATATGCATATATATATGCCCGGTTTTGTATGTCTTATGTATCAGAGGAGGTACAGTAAGTCAACATTTGCAACACTTAGAAGTTCAAAGACAATCAAATGTAAAAACTTTCGCTATGTTCTCGCTAACAACAGTTTTTTAAAGAATTCCTCAACTAAACAATTTCCTGCATTGTTTATTTTTTTAGAGAATTACAAATAATGAAAAGTTTTATTTTATTTTAAAATCTTTATTTGTTGTCTTTAACTTTACAATTTCACTGAAAATAAATATAATGATTTCTATGTGCATTGAGCACAGGATATCAAAATATAAATCTCTAAGCAAATAAAGTACTGCTTCATTTGTTTAGCGAAAGTGAAGTTTGATGGTAAAAAATACCGAATAAATAAAACACTGCTTTGTATTTTTTTTTTTTTTTTTTTTTTTTTTTTGTCATGGAACTTCACAAATGATAATAGAAATAATAAGAAACCCTACAATTCTCTTCGAATTTGCGAAGTAAATAATTCCTTTATTTAGAAAAAAAATGAAATTTTCTTATTTTTTCTTCTATAAAGACAAAAATTCCCGGAACGTAAATCTTAGGTCTCGAAGAAAAAGAAAATTACTTTCATGATGTGAGTTCTTCTAAACAATAGATATTTCATTTTTAAATTTAATTTACAAACTTTATGTGATAGTTTTGGATAGCTTAGTTCAACAAATAAAAAAAGAATGCCACACGTAGAAATAGTAATACATTTTATTTTTAAATATTATATTACTTCGAAGGATCAGCTTTTAAATAAATATTGAAATATTAGTTGATAAAGAAAATAGAAATTAATTTTACTTACACTGCTTGCCATCAAAATTTTTGTACACTATGGAAAAATGCATGATATTTTTTGAAATATATTATACTGCAAATTACATGTGCAGTTTTGGAAGCATCGATTTTGAGAAATTAGTATACATGACAACCACCCCTGGCAACAGTACATATATGGCTAGGCATTGGGTCAAATAGATAATGGGTGACATATACAGGCATCCCATTGACCGATAACACGATATCATAATTTATCCACCTTGTGGTTGGCGTGATAGGCCAATCAATTATCAACCATTGGCCTCCTGACTTTTTCTATGACAAATCTGGATAATTTCTGGATGGGTTCAGTAAGGGCACAGTTAAATATTTTTTATATCAAGGAAAACGTACTTTAAGATGACGGCAACACAGAGTCGGGTTTGCTGAATCTATGGCTCGGTCTTAACAGAAATGTAAGGGCCATTGCTCAAAATAACCATCAGTGCGAATAAAAGGTGTCAAAGACGTGTATTCAAAGGCAATTTATACCATTGCATCAGATGATAGACGAGTGAGATAATATCGAATGTAATCTGAAATAGGCGTTTTCTACAATGGCGCAAAAACAGATTCGACGTGCAGAACGCAGTAAACAGAATTGGTATTCGTGTAAAAACACCATGTCACGATATTTGTATGTTCAGGTTTGTCCTTAGTCACACTGTTGTGAAGGTGCTCCTGTTAGTTAACAAATGTTAGTTTTGTTAAACCTATGATGTACCATGGAAGGTAGCCGAAGCCATGACTGCCATACTGCAAACGTCATCGAAGCATTGGTGCAAACACTTTTCTTGATTCAGAGCTCGGTACAAAGAGTGTATGATCCATCAAAGCCATGCAAATAACATGTCTGTTTTCTAAACTGTTAGTGATAACGAGACTCTAAGATGGCGTTCTCTATCAACATCACGACGTTCTGTATGAACATCAGAATCTATCGATTCTGTATTTTGCAGGCAGGAATCTACAAGCAGTCATTGACGAGAGCAGATACTATAAGCCATAATTCCAGTAAAATACAATTTGACCTCTATTAAAATCAGAAACATGTTGATAAGGTATCTTCTTCTTAAGTTAGGCATCAACACATCTTCTTACCAAGCAATAATCCTGAAATGAAATCTGTGTATGAGAAACCTGTTGTATAATTTCTTTATTCAAACACATTGTAGGTTCGTTAATATCATTTTCCTTGTATGAATGCATTGAAAAGCTAATTATTTTCATATAACAGCATTATATTTTTTGTATGGTATTGTAAATTTCATGTATGATATTGTATTGTATCGCTTTCTCAAAGTGTAGCAGGTTTAATTGCCAGTAGTGTATTAATTGTATAACTTTTTCTCGTGCTTTCATTACGTTTGTAAATAAAGAAACACCTTCCTTTCTTAAATCTTTGAATTATGATGTGGTTTATCATAAGTTTTGAATAAAATAATAACATGAACTGATCAGATGACATGTAAAATTAAAATATAACGAATTTATTTATTATTCCTTTCACAATTCCTCAAAGGGATTTACTGATGAGGATTTATTGGATTTACCTGACAGGTTGGTTTTTAAAGTTTTTTGATATATTTTAATTTTGATTAATTTTAAAGTCCTAAAAAGTGGCAAGTCGTGACTAATTTCACGGTGATCCCCAGGCGAAAAATAAAAGTTTGAAAGAAAAGATAGTAGTGATTTTCTGTGCGTGTAATGTAATTTATCTCTTCTATTCATTTTCATAATGCAAGTGTATTTATGTGCAATGTATTAAATTTATTTATCAATAAACTATATGAAACTTATAACATCAAAAATATATGCAAAGTATAAAATAACTAAATTAATTGGAAAATGTATAAAAATCTATTTTCTTCAATTAAAAAATGTTTTAACTGAGATCCTTTTTTTTATTCCTGTACCGTCAGTTCCTATAATAGAAAGAATCAAATTAAAATTTCTTAATTAGCTTCTGCTTTTGATAATCACTTAACCGTTTCATTTTAAGTTTTTCTCATGTAGTTATTGAAATAAAAGTATTCTTTTTTTTATAAAAAAATATTTTTTTTTAAGTTTAAAAAAATTACACGTGCTTATTTAGAGAAGAATTTAACCAACTATGCGTGCAATAATTTATTTATTCCACGTAATGAACCGAATTTCATTGATCCAAATATTTGCAAGAAAATAGTACACGTGACAGATCGCTGCGCGTATAATTTAAAGGGAAATAATTTTAAAATTGAAATATTATTATATGTACTCCACTGGAGACATAAACTTAAAATCTACGAATATTATTTGTCAACTAATAGGAATAGCAATTTTCCATCTTTTTGTTTTATAATAATAATTACAGAAATATAGCGAAACAGGAAGATATATATATATTTTTTTTTATCTAATACACATTTTTTGACTACTTGTTTCTCAAGAACGAACGCCTTTTTATTAATTATCATTTGTTTATAAAAAAAAAAACTGACCTTTTTTTTCACCAAATTGATTAGACTTTCTAAATTTATTTTAAGTTGTTTTATAATGAAAAAGAATATTGTCAAATAGTTAATATTTTCATATCTCACAATAATTTATGCGTTGTAGTTCTTTTGTATATGATTTCTTGCTTTACTTGTTTTTTATTTATTTATTTATTTTTATTAGATGAATGAAGTGTGAACTTTTAGATGATATCTTAATATTAAATATATGTTTTTTACAACCAATATAAAAAAATGCTTGTTAAGGTTTTTGTTGATTTTACTTTGTTACTTCCTACTTTTTGTTTAATTTAGGTTTTTTTTTTTTTTTTTTTTTTTTTTTTTTTTTAGTGCTATTAATATTATTTCATATTTTCATAAAATTACTTCTTCTACATATTTTGATTTTGATTTTTTCTATTTATGACTGTTATACTTTCATGTTGAAAAGATATGGTTTGTATTCATTGGAATAATTTATTTTAGAAATTTTTAACTGTACATTAATTTAAGCTCTTCTGCAAAAATTAAATCTCTCAGTCTCTCCTAGCTGCAAGTTTTCCGAAGTAATATTTATATTTAATACCAGGTCAACAAAAAGTAATAATCCATTAACAGAATAGTATCAGACATTTTTTATGCATTATTAAATGAAAAATTTTCACAAATAACCATTAATACAAGCGAATAACAGTGCTAATATTAAACTTTTTACACCCAAATTTTTTAAAATTGAAATATTATTTTATTTGAAAAAAAAAGCGAATGGGTTATTTGCATTAAGATCAGTGGGCTCTTAAGCAATAAAGTTTGAAAGAAATACTTTTGATTTATTTAACCAATAAGTGACTGACAAGGAGCTTTTAACAATAGGAATGGTGCTTAAATTTTTTTTAAATTACTTTTACTTGTCAATCATTATTAATATTTTTCAATTTAAATAATTTTTTTCTAAAATCTGCATAGCAATTTATTACCACTTCTGTTTCTCTAAAAATGTGATTATTCTTTTTTAAAACTTCGTCTGTGAAAAGTAATTGACGTACAAGAAGCCGAAGGCGCCAATCTTCTCTTGTAACCTCAATCGCAAAGACACCAAAAAATTATCACCTTCTTGCTTATTAACTTTTCCCTTTCAACAACATAAGAAAATAATAAACTGATGTTTTGAAAGAAAAACTTCACGCCAAAGTATAAGACGTGCATTTTGTTCATTCTCTGGCAATCATTACAAAGTTTTTTCACTTGATTGAAAACTGAGACTCGCGTCAGGCGTCGGAGAAAGGGGAAAAAAAAAAATGATTTAGGTGTCGGGTCCTCTCAAATGAATGGAAATAGATAAAAGCATGATATGAAGTACAGAAGCGGAGAGAATGTCATATTATCTGTCTTGTGGATCTGTCTTGTTAGCTGATGGTCAAAAACCCCGTGGATGAATTGTTCTCACTCTTGGAATCCCCTCAACCTAAGTGTTTTGTTCTTTCATGTCCTATTGCAAGTTGTGCGTCACTTTTCGATCTCCATTCATATCATCTAACGAAAAGAAATAAATAAACTGATGAGGATGCAAAAAAAAATGAAAATTATTATCAGTGTCAATGAGCTGTCGTTTGTTAAAATGCTGGACACAAACACCAAACTATGTTTTGGTTCCATTATATTCGAATTCAAAACAACTTCATCTATTGAGGAAAGAAAGCATCTACATTGTTTTCATAACACTTTATCACTAATTTATAACAAATATTTTAAAATTCTTAGTTGGAATATACCAATGTATATTAAGCGTAAAACTTCTATGTATAGAAAATATATCAAATTAATTTAAAGTATGTATGAAATTATATATAGAATTTCAAAAGATATTTCACCTTCAAAAAGAAAATTGCTCTTGTGATTAAATAGCTTAGAAACTTGATCCCTAAAAATTTGAAAGTTTTTAGATAAAATTATTACACAAAAGAGGCACAAATCTCAAATTAAAAGGGTATTACAAAAATTTTCTGAGTATTTGCAAGTCTTTATAAATTAGACATCAATTCATAATGAAATATAAATCTATTAGATATTTGTGAGTTTTTATAATAAAGAATGCGTATGCTATAAATAAGCGTAATAAGAAATTTATTATCAAATAGCATGATTCCTAATAAACAAGTATTATGAAAAATTAAAATTTTATTTTCTAATAATACATTCTAATGCCAAGTGATTTAAAGTAAATTACACAAAAAATCAATTTACAATATATTGTTAACAATATATTTTATATAACAATTATTTACAGTTTATATAACATATATAACAATAACTTACATAACGAAATAAATATATATAACAATAATTTACAATATATTTACAATTATAACAGCTACTCAAAATATCAAAATCAAGCTTTTTAAAATGTTATCCCTCTAGAAAAAACAATTAAAATTTATTTCTTCAATATACCACTTAAAACAATTTCATCCATTGGGAATAACGTAAAAAATATCAAAATTCACCTTAGAATAATAAAATACAAGATGTCAGAAATACAGACTGTATTATAAGATTTAAAATCAAGTCAATACAAAAAACACTGTTTACTTTCACACATGCACAGTTTAGGAATCTTCACAAATCTTCCTGATAAAAAAATCACTTTCATGTAATTTAAGTGATGGCGAAACCCATAATAACAAGCGTTTGGGGGAAAAAATTATGGGCTTAAGTTGTAGTCGATGATACAAGGAATTCAATAAATCTTTTCATGGAGAAAATCGTGTTGGAAATCTAATTTTGGGCCTCTCCAATAGCGTGGGTGTAATAAATTATTGTTCGTGACCCTAATCTTCGTAAAAAATTACGTACAAACGAACCTTAATTTCTGAAAGGTGATACTTTGTATTATTTTCCTAGTAATTTAATTTTTCAGCTATGTAATATATGAACAAAGTAAAAAAAAATTCGCTATAGTACTTTGGAAATTAAAGTATGTTAAAACATTTTCTAGGAAATTATTTTGAAAACAGTTTCCCTAATTTGAAAAATCTGGTAATTAATTATAAATAAATGTAAGATATATAAAGATCGCATATTTATGTATATGTATGTGCGTGCTTTTAATAAATAATACAAAGTAATACACAAATTTTATTTCCTCACTTTAAAATAATTGAGAGAACTTTTGAAAATAAGTTACCACAAGTTTTGAAAATAATTTACAATAAAAAATTTTAATTTTAATAAATACCCACAAGATATTTTTTCCATGCTGATTAGCTTATTAAAATATTTTTATGAGAAATGTAATTTACCAAAGTAAAAACTGATTTCTGTGTATTTGCTGTGAAAAAATCGTATGTATTTTAGTATTTAATATATTCTCTATGCTTCTGTAGACAATGAATTAACAATCACTCTCATTTATTCATATCTCGATTTATTCACAAATAAAGATCATTTCGCAATTGCGGTGGACGAAAAATAAATCAGGTTCAAAATGAAGGTTATTCTGTGTATTTAAAATATATATTATAAAATATGGAATATAAAGAGTAAAAATGTGTAATATATTTATTTAACTGAATAAATTTTTTTAATCACCAATAAAACCACAATAAAGTAAGAATTCATGATTTACTAAGATGTTAAAAATACACAGGACAAGTAATTTAATATGATATGCAGATTTCATAAATCGGCTCTTCAGATTAGGGAAGAGAGTAAAATGGCAAAGTGCGAAATTGTAGATTGTCGAGGGTGTGGTTAGCGGATTTGACCTGTAGAAACCTTAAAAAGACAGCTTATTTTATTGTTTTTTTAGCAAGAGTGAAATTAAATAAATACTTCCTTTTAGATTTTTTTAAGGATTCAACCATTTCTATTTTAGTTGCCCTTTAAATGTTATTTTTCTAATTTTATGATTTGAATTAGTTTACGAAAAGAACTATTTTGCATCCATTTTTAATTATTGATGCAAATCCTTTAAATGAAATTTTTACTTATATATCTTTTGAGAATAATTATCGAATCGAATCATTGAAACATTCACGTTCAGTTTGGGAAATACACTGTTTGCAAAATATTGTTGCAAAATATTGTATAACTCTCGTAATCAGTGTCAATAATCGAACAAGGACTAGTCATCCTTTTAAATTAAACAGTTTTCAACAAAATAAGAAGTTAATATTTTATACTTCAATAAAATATAGAACTTCTATTAATTGCTTGTATAATATTTAAGAAAGAACAAAGTAAAAGACCTTTTAAATAAGATTACATGAAATATTAATATAAATGCTTCAACGTTTATTTAAAATACTGATGATAGTTTTTGGAAGATGTCATGGAAAATTACTTCATACAAATAAGTTTTCTTACTTATAGATTCATTAAACTGATAATGTTTCAGAAAGCAAACACTATAAGAGACACTACAAAAAGCAATTATAATATATAAAATCCAGTTTAAATTTATATATTTAAAGACAAATTATAAAAATACAATTTTGGAAAAGATTGTAAAATTATTAAACGTTTCTGTATTGCATTGTGGAATTTTCCTGTATATTAAACTGCAACATTACTGTTTGTACATTTTTTTATTTAAAAATTGCAATTCCTTTTCCCATTTTTTGATGTTAAGTAATGGACAGCTTAATGATTGAAGCATTTTGTAAGCCCAACGTAAATTGTTTTCCGAAAGAATTTTTCTTAGATAGTGGGCGGTATCCACATGTCTAAAGGAGGAAACCATGAAAATTGCCAAGCACCCACATTGACAGATGTGCATGCAAAAGGTAGAAATCCAGCATCCACTCCCATTGTTCAACAATCGCTGGGATCGAAACCGGGACCCTAAGCTCGTAAGAGAACAGTCCTGTCCACAATGAGCCTTCCTTTTACCATTTAGTATTATGTCTCGTTTTATTGAAATATATTTAACACTGCTTAACATTTAACATATTATTTAACATTGTTTTATTGTGTGTGTGTGTGCTATACTTCAAATTGATTACATCAGCCAATTAGAATTCGCTAAATATAACTAACCGCAAAGTAAATTTGAACAACATTCAAACTGTAGAGAAACAGTTTAACAATGGGAAAAGTTTGCAGACGAATGGTATACAAACTTTACAAACTCACGGCAATAGGTAAAACAATTTGTGATCACGATTCCCACCTCGGATGTGAATGCTTTCAATACGTTTCGAATCCACTTTAAACTGTTAGTTCCAATTTGTTTAGACCTCGTGTAAAAAAAATGACGTCTGAGGGACTAACAAATCAAAGTAGTTTGTAACATATTCTCACAACTTTTCTTACATTGTTTAATTATTTTACTAGCATGTTTCCATAGACTTATATGAAATAGGGCTCTAAATAGCAGTATAATTATGTAATATTCCCTTCGTTAACTGGCATTATATTCGAAGCATTGTAAGTTTTCAAGTGCCCACATATTCTATTTTCAAACTAAATTCTAGAATCTATACTTGCTTAAAATTAACATTCTTTTTCTGATCAAAATTATTGTGATTAAATATACAGAGTATCCATATAAATATCTTAATTTTTAAGAGAAGATTTTTATGTTTTCAAAAAATGCCTTGTTTTCTAGAATAATTCTACATCGTATAAACAATAAAAGTAACTTCCATTAAATGAACTGTAGCTTATCTTATGACTTACTCCCATGTTTTAAAAGTTATGTTTTACTACAGATAAGTAAGCAACTTATTATATATTCTGCTGCTTGAAATATACATTTTGGAATTTAAACGCCAGCTTTTCTTTTTGTCTTAAGATATTTTATCATTCGTAACTATTTATTTTCACATGAATATTTTTAAAACCTGATATTATAAAGATTATATCCATAATTAACTTTTACATTACTTGGTTGACCTGCTTAACCACTGCTCGTCTCATACTAATCCTTTTCATCACGTATTTCCATCTATTCTGTAATCCAAACACTTCTTCGAAATCGTTTGGCTCCGGGGTCTCTGTGACTAACTTCTCACTGACCGAGGGTTGGCAGGCCAAGAGATAAAGGTCAAACCAGTTCCTCCTTTTTGAATGACGACCTCCTCACTGCCCTTAACCCATCTCGTCTCCTTACCTTCGTTTGACGTCGAAGAGGTAACTGAAGAAAAAAGTACCCGAGGTCCCATATAAAGATGATTATAATAACACTAGATGAGCAAATGAATGATATAGAAGATTATCTTGTTATATTGAAATGCCGAATTGTAGCTTGTGGCTGCATTCGGAAGTCAGAACATAAAAAAGAAACTTAGACGAGGAAGTTGCTGCAAGGCTCTCGTTTCTCGGGCCAATCGAATTATGCATTGGTGTCTTATTTTTTTAGATATCGAACTTCGAATTTGCATCACCGATTTTGAATGGATATCTTTCAAATGTATTGATTCAATTGTAAGAAATAAACTATAAAAGCTGGTTATTTGTTGCGATAAGAAATGATTGATGACTGCACTCTTCGGCACTTCCAAATCACGTATGAACTTAATAAACGAATTTATCAATTCGTGCAACATTTGGTTTCGACTTACAGATTGCATCCAAAAACTCTTGATTATCTGTAAAATTATGTAAAATAGAAACTCTACTAAAAATGCAGTAAAGAGTGATTTTTTGGAAGCTGCATGAGTGGTTTTCAAATCTCAATTTTCATGATATAAAAAGCTCCAGAGAAAGAGCTTCTATTTACATACATTTTTTTGCAAACATAAAATTTGATTAATACTATATTTATAGAATTAACCTCGAAGCTTTTGAAAAAAAAATCTAAAATCATATATACTTTAAATTTTTTCAAAAACAACTTAATGAAATGAAAAATTATACTGGATGGGTATAAAATGAACGTTGATTTTTGACTTTATAGAAAAGGCTTTAAATTAGCTCATTCCATGGTGAAGAATAGGCCAATTATGTAGAGAATGTTTCAATAATAGCTTTTTGCAAGATATCCATAAAAATTTAGACAGGGATTGAATTATTATAATTGATTTTTACGCTTCTTTATGTAGACAAGATTAAATTGATGAAGGGGACAAAAGTAGTAAATTAAATATTGAAAATTTATTGAATGATTCATCAAAAAATAAATTTTTGGAAAAAAAGTATTCATTGGGTTATTTTAAACTCAAAATATTTGTATACTTATAATTTGAATTTTAAAAATTTTTAAAAATTTTCGATATTTGAAATTTTTAAGGTTTTTTTTTAATTATTCATAAGATTTTATAATTGTTCCTAGAAATATAAACATATTTTCTTGTAAAATTTCATTAGCTAAAAATGCTTTGTCATCATAAAATTCCTTTCTAAGGTGAAATTTTTATACTTAATTAACGAAATTAATGATTTTTTGGGTATGAAATTGATATCACTTTTTATTTTCATTACGCCAGTTTATTTTCTTCTTTAAATTCAAATGAATACCTCAATATAACCCCATAAGAAATGATACTGTCACAAAGTAGCAATATTTTTTCCCAAAAGATAAAATGTAATATCATAAAATAAATAATTAATTGCAAATTTTATTTGTAAATTTTTAATATATTGTTATCCCATTAATTTCTTTACAATGATGGCATAATATATAAGTAGAGTGAATTCTATTCTTAATTGAAATAAAATATACCTTAATTTGGTTAGTTTAAAACTATTATTATAGAATAATCTACTACGCTTATTTTGACTTATTTTGTTTATAACCAGATTTCTCAAATTGATTTTTAATGTAAAAACATTAGCAATCTGTCTTCGAATTTTATTTAAAACTATCTGTCCTAAAACAAGCTATTAATTTTCATTTTAAAGTAAATTGATAATAATGTGTTTCAATGTAAATTGTTTATTGTAGGTCATAATTTTATAAAAATGATTATATATTCATTGATACCATACTTAGAATTATTTTTTATTCATTATCAGTTGAAAGTTGTTCTCGCACGAAACTACCATAATGCTTAATCTATGAGTAAATAATATCCCTCTACAGGAGAAAAATTTATATTATAAAGTTAGATATTTTCTCAACAAAAATGTTTGTAATTTATCTTGAGAAATTTGCTGAAAAAATTTAAAATTTTTGATTTACATGAAATAATTTTTACAATGAAATTTTGCTATATTAGAGAACTTTAACTAATTTAAATTTTTACCACCTGGAAAATTTTGTTTTATTTATATAAATAAGTAAGTATTTTAAAGTTATTAATCATCTACATAGGGATAAAAATTGCATAGTATTTTTGAAAAATTTGCTCGTGATAGTAAGAAACTAAGTAAATAATATTATTACATGCTATTAAAAAAATGCAGATCTTTAAAAAAGTAAAAAAATAAATAAATAAATAAAAAGCCCACAATTTTTTCTTAAGACTAATATAAAATTTATTATTCCATTATAACATTTTATCATAAAATCAATTACTTTGTAACAAAAATTAATTATTAAAAATGAAAAATAATTACTTATTATCAGTAAAAAATTAATTACAATGAACATTTGAAGGAATGAAAATCAGTAAAAAGTTTACTATGTGAAGAAAAAATAATGAAACAAATCGATACAATAAGAGTAACTTACTAAACATCAATCAAAATTAGGTTGTAACAAGGAAAAACTTTCTTTGAAGATAAACTTTAAACAATAGTATTCGATTGTATTCTAGTTGCCTATGCAAACTACTTTTTACTCGAAAGACATCTCATATTATCAGATATATTAATGAAACTTCATCATTTAAATGAGCAAATATTTAATTTTGCTTATTAATGCATGAAATTTTTAAATCAAATAATATTACGATCTCTTATCTCAGTATTGGTTTGTACTTTTTTCTAATTTCCCTCAAAAAAGTCCACTGGAATTCATAAAGTTCACTTGCTAATTCTCGGGAAATCCAGAAAAATGTTGTAAATTACTTTTTCAGAAGTATAAAAACATTTATAAACAATTTAATTGCCAATTGATTGCTTTTATATTGGACAAAAAAATTGTGACAACTTTTTTTATTTTTATAAAATTTAATTTGTTTCTTGAAATTGAATCTTCAAATTGTATACTTTATATGTAATTTATTTATGGGTTTTTTTGAAAAATAAACAAACGGATGAATTGTAATTGCTCTGGTATAATACCGAAGATTTAGACTAATTACGAGTTCTATAAGTGAAAGGAAAAGGGAAAAAAATTAAGTAATTATAAAATTCAATATAAACAAGTCATCCCTACAAACAACTAATAAACAAATAATAAATTAGATATACCTTTAAAAATTAATTTCAAGAAATAATACAAATATAATGCTATGTAAATAAAAAGATCAATGAAAAGCTAACTTTTTAAAGTAAAATAATAAAAAATAAACTTAATGAAGTTTGAAATTGTGATTTTTGTGTTGTTCACTTATTTCAAAAAGTCATTTACTGATAAAAATTTTTAATTTTTATCAGTAAATTTTTGATTTGGCAATACAAATCTTCTAAATGCTCTTCAAGCAATAATACTTTGATATCATATAGTAAACAATTTATTATAACACACATAAATTATTAAAAATATTTTTTGAGAATTCTTACAGTATACTGTCTTTAAATCAATTAAACAATGATTTTACCTTCAAATATGTGAGCCCATGACATTGCTTTTAAATACAAAAATTGTTTTCAATACTTCTCATATTGACAGAATTTACTATTAAGAGGTAAAATATCTCTAAATATCTTCAAATTTCGTTATCATTCTTTAACATTAAACAAAGTAATGAATGTAATAAATATAAGAAATTGATGCAATTTTAACAAAATAAAATTTATTATAATAAAAAATTCGAATGTTATTGAATTGAGTTTATTTCTACTTGAAAGTAAAAATTAGTTTAATTAAAAAATAAATTTAAAATTGAAATAAAATTTTATAAAATAAAAAAAACTTTTAAGAAAAAAATAAAGATTAAACTTACACATTAGATTAGTTTACAATTATGATAATGACCCTCATTGAAAAATAATGTCTTCATATTGATTAATAAGTTTATATGTTCGAAAATATTTTAACGAATGGAAAATAACTAAGATGTTATGAATTTTCATTACGTCATCAAACAAGCCACCCAGAATGACAATTAGAATTCTGAACAAGAAAGAATATCATTTGTCCAAACGCATTCCTTACTCATTATTATACCTTTCAAATTCATTAGAATTTGTTCTACGCGCAGGGATTACATCAGATCTACAAAATCTACGCGTAGCCTTGCAAGGCCTCGGTTGCAAGAATGGAAACAAGTTAAAGGAATTTTATCTTCCTTCGCTTCCTTCTCGGTTTCAATTATGACGTATAAAGGTTTTGATTTATAGAGCATTGGTAGGTAAGGGATGGTGTGGAGTATATTTCGAAAACAATTCTTTCGCTTCAGGAGTTAATAAGCACGTTTACTGGGGTCAAGTCGAGCAATTACTTCGGTTACATGGCGTCCCCTCAAGAGCGCCCCTCTAGAATTATGTCCCCAGCGACCTTGAAGGGAATTTTGCTCCGATTTTTGTATCAAATCATTAACAAGGTCTTTGTTTCTAAGTAGAGGAGGCATCAATATTTATAGGACCATAAATTTAGAGATTTGCCTCTATAAGAATGTTGTAATAATTTATTATTATTCGAAAATGAAGGCCCTTTTTTGAGGGGAAGAACATAATTTAAGCATTGTTGTACCCAGCTGTGTGTAGTAAGAATCTGCAAATTCAGTTCGTGATAAAAAAAATTAATTGCCTAGATGGTTTCATAATTTTGATCTTTCTCCGCTATTGCTTTAACTTAGCTGGATAATTTTTTTCTTAGTTCAAGTATTATGTAACTTTTCTATCAAGAAATAAGATACGAAAGTAATTTTCACTTCGATATTTTTGAGGAAATTTTTATTGCTTCTTGGGCAATCGAATTTTCTCTCTATATATATTTAAAATTATATTTGTTAATTACCTATAATAACTAAAATTAATGAAATGAAAAATATTTGAAAATAGTATCATAGAACTTAATCCTTTTCGCCCGAAATTGGATCGTTTGCTCATGTGTTACCGCGATCGCGTTTTATTGCTTGATTATTATTATTGTACAATTTAATATTTGGGGACGAAAACTGGTGGTTAGTTCCAGAAGAAAATAAATCTTGTCAAAATGTCATATAAGCGAATATAAGCCTCACTCCATATTACATAAGTCTTGTATTGACGCTTTGGCGGCTCTATAGAACACTCTAATGTTTAAGGCTGTTGTAAGACATCTTAATATCTCACCAGAGTTAATATCTTGTCAAAATGACTTTTCTTAGATATATGACCATATTTACACGTCGCATGAAAGAAAATTCTGAAAACTTCAAACAGGCACCCCAACAGACATACATGCAAAAGTGCAACAATCATTTCCCGTTGTTCAACAGAGGCTGAGTTCAAAGTGGGCCTTACCTCTGTGAAATACGCTGTCCATGTTTTTTATGATACCGAAAGAATATATTTTGACTAGAAAAATACATATAATAGTTTAGTAATGTTAATCAGTGTACTATATGGCATCAAATTATATTTAATAAAAGGATATTTTAAATTAAGTATGTTTTTAAATCTAAGCATTATAATTTTTCATTTAGATTTTTATGTAAATAATTTTTTTTAAGGAAAATATGCCTCAAAATAAAATTCTACCTTCAAGTTTTACTAGTTTAACTTAAAAATGCAAACAGATAAATAATTTATTTTATTTACTAGAATTTTTTAGTTAATGAAACTTTTTGTTGTTATATAAGTGCGATCACTGTTCATCCGTTTAATTATTTTTTAAAAAAATATCACAAGCAAATTACATGCAAGGTACACATTTTAAAAGTTTACTTTCAAGAATAAACATTGCAAATTCAATTTTATGTAAATAAAAACTTCAAATTGTGTTTCCAAATAGAAAAATAAACAGTTGATAATTAAATGTCTTATAATAGTCTTTATAAATACTTAAAAAATTAAAACTACTATTTTTATTACGAGCTAAATTTAGTATGCTTAATGAATTAAACAAATAGGATTTTCTTAACAGTTGATCTGTTGAAAAATAATGAATCAGTTACTGAGATTTTATAGGAAGTATTTTAATTAAAATGATGCTAGCATTCCTTGAAATTGTTGCTGCTGCATTTCTAATCACAGTACAATTGCAGTTTGAGAGTTAAATTGGTTACAAATAAAATTACGATTAAAAGTTTTAATAAAAGAACTTAAAAATCTTTGATGAAATAAACGAAATAAATCCCATTTTACCATTTGAGGGAGTTACTTTTGCTGAGAAACAGAAGCGAAAGTTTCATTGCTTAAGTTTAGAATTTAAATTCATCTCGTTGAGGAGTTGCTACATATATCACTGGTATCCTTGTTGGAAAATACATTTAAATGTTCTGTAATACGGTCACACAGTCGTGTAATTAATGGTATCATATCTGCAAGAAGAGATTCCCTCTCCTCTTATCGATACCAAATCTACCGCGAGTCTTATATCCCATCAAATCTACCTCATACTCAACCAAGTATCAAATCTTTATATTTCATAATTTCTTGTTAATTTCATCTCATTTCTTCTTTCATTTTTTTTCTCTTACACATTTAATTGACAGATGACAATAACCTGGTTGTATGTCAGTCCCTTATCGAGCTGAGAAGAAGCCAGGTACATTTTCCGGTTCTGTTTATAAAAAAATAGATTTTGATATTTTTTTCTTTTTCATTGGCAAGTGTGTGAAAAAATGAAAGTGATATCTAATTAAGAATAAAATTGTTACCACCACTAATTTTTAGGGAAGCATTCAATTATTTATCATCAGTAGATAGCCAAATTGTGTAAAAATGTGATTAGAATTTTGTTAAAATATGCTTAGTAGAAATAAATGCTTTGATTAAATGGACATTAATTTTGATGATATTCGAAAAATATTGCTCATGAATTATCTGTAATGTATACAAAAATAGCATATATCAAATAAAATGTATATGTCGCAAAATATAACTAAGTAAGTTATTTTTTAAATTTATGTCTTTAAAAGATGATAATGAACTTTATAAAAAAAGTCACAATTTATTGTGATACAATAAAATATTTTAAAATGCAAATTGCTACAATTAGTTTCATTTTAATAGATATAAAAATATATTGGTAAGTAAATTTCGTAACAAGTTACTTTAATAGATTTAAATTAAACCAATTTTGTATAATAAAAAAGAAATAATTATGAATGGAAATGTAAAGTTGTAAACCAATGAAATTTTATTGAGAAAAGTATAATGGAAAATCTATAATATTTGACTGTAGAAAAGTAATTAACACTTATAATATATTAAAAATTTAAATAAAGTTAAAAGGTATAATATGCAATTATCTATCAAAAAATTTTGGTAAAATTCAGGTTTACTAATTTATATATATATATATATATATATATATATATATATATATATATATAT
>JAPDSC010147838.1:23870-39105 GCA_026290005.1 Latrodectus geometricus
ATATATATATATATATATATATATATATATATATATATATATATATACTAAATCTAAAGGGTAGTTTAATCAACAAGATTTATTTCAATACACATAAGAAACTTAAAATATTTTTTCATAAAATTAATATAAATGTTATTTACGCAATTAATTCTTGAATAAAAAATTGCAATTATTATGAAAAGTCAATTACATTAGGAATGTATGTATAATCTAGGAAAATTCTTAAAAAATATTTCATTTGAATCAATGAAATGTTTTCGGAACTGATTCTTAAATTTCTCTTTGTCATCATTTACCAAAACAACAGGATATACAAAAACATTCAATTTACATTCATTTTTTTTTGGAGTATGCAACTAGTTGTCTTAAGGAAAGAGTTCCTTGTATTTGTTGATTAGTTATATTAGCCAATCACAATGTGAGCAAAGCCTCACATATGTATTCTTTTACTCGAAAAATGCTCTATAATTAGCAAAAAGAATGAATTTTTAAAAATATTTAGGAAATAGTATGTATTTATTGAATACATGAATAGATGATAGGTTTGAAATAGGTTTCTAAAAAGAAAATTTTAATCCGAAAAATATCTCCTTTCCAGAAAAAGCTTATAAGAATCAGCTAAAGAAATTCTAATTGTGCTGAGTAAATTTCTAAATAACTTTGCTTACACATTAACAAGAATACTTATGCTAATCGCTGAAGAATAAACCACTGAAGAATCAGTAGAATTGTTATTGAATAGGAATATCACTGATCGTATGAGTCTGGCGTTCATTTGAAGATACATTGAGAGAAAAAAACAGCCAAAATTGCTGGATTTGTGTAATTCTTTCCAAATAAGTTTTAGAAATCAGCCTAAGAGCTTTTAGAAAAGAAATAAATTAGTTCATTTTTGAAAGAGAAATCTTTTCCAAAATCAGTTTTTTGCTGTTAAAATGGTAATTAGTTTTTTTTATTTTGAGTATACAACAGTTAATTATAATTTAGTGGATATTATGCCGCATCAAAATATCACATGAATCTTTGAAAGTTTGTTAAGTATACTGCAGTTATTGTCTTATCAGTATATAGCTTTAGCAGGATTTTAAACTGAATAAGAAGAAATATATGTTATTTTATCATTTAGAATACAATTCAAGAGAAAAAGATTTGATATTTGTTAATGATATCTTTGTATAAAATAAACGTGACAAAATTATCTAAAATATTATGAGACAAAAAAAAATCCAAAGGATTACTTCTAAAAATAATATATCATCTAATGGTGGTTAAAATTTTTTAATTGTAACAGAACAAATGACAAGTATTAGCTATACTTTAAAAAAAATAAATTATTACCATATTTCAGTTAATGACCAATTAGAGGAAAATAACTCATTTCTTAGCTATTTCTTTCTATATTCGTTCCTTCAACTTCCTCTTATAAATTTCATTAAAAGGCTATAAAAAATTTTGAAAATAAATGCAGTTAACCAGAAATTATTGTTGAAAAAGTAAAATTTTCTAAGAAATATTATCAAATTATGTAATCTATTACTTTATTTTATTTAATTTCCAAGCAGCTATTTTTCCTTTTGAAAATCAAAGAAAAATGGAATTAAAATATCAAAGGAACTTTTAATTAAGACGACTTTAATTCTTAACACCGGCAATATTTTTACTTCCAAATATTTCATAGTATTTGTAAATTGATGTTATAAGATTTTTTAACACACTATCACATATTTTAAAATTGATTATTGGGACCTATTTTAAAGGAGGAAATAATTATTTGGTATTTCAATATTCAAATCGTATGAATATAAATATTTCTTAATGTAAACATTTTAATAAATCACTGTTCACTTTAAGTGTGATGTAAATTTACGAGTTGCTGTTGTAGTTGAACAAATCTTTAGTTCATCAATAGTATAAAACTATATGTCTTATAAAAGAAAAGCATTTAGCAGACGGTTCATAAAAATTTAAAATTGCTAACGACATACTTACAATATTAAAAATGATGGTTGATTAGGCACATCGTAATACATATGCAAGGTAATGTCATGATTGATTGTTATTCTATATGAAGTCAGTTATTAACTACAATACATAATCTTCAAAAATTCAACAGAAATATACAAGTTATTATCAAGTTGATTCCATTAGGTATTAATTTATATTTTATTTTCAAATGGAAACTTCCAATGATGTATTCACATGAGTACAAATATGCTTCATATGAGTACAGATATGAGTAAAGAAATGTTGATGGCTTCTACTTATTACGAAACTTATATAAGATGAGACTCGTAAACACAATAGTTCTGCGATAATAATTATAAACTTATAAAACTATGATTGCAGTCACAATTTACCACTGCAACATTCCTTTGATTAAAACTACATCATAAGTCATACGCAGACTATAGAATTGATTTTAATTTGTTATTAATTAATATATAATATTAAAAAATATATTATTGGCAATTATTTTGTTGTGCAGTTATTTTTTGCACAATAAATCTGTTGCGCTATTATTATTATAATTAATATATAATAATAAAAGATATATTATTGACAATTATTTTGTTGCGCAAAAATTTATTTGCTTGTATTGCGTTCAGGATATATTTTTTAAAATTAATTGTGATAAAATTTAACATTTATTTAGATTCAATTACGTATAAGGCAAATAACTCTATCTTACTTAAATTAAAGCTCATTTTCCTTCAACATGAAAATTACTAAAGTGGATTCTATCCCATGTTGAACTTTTGAAATGGCGGATAATCTTGCTAAAAAGGGTTATCGTCGTATAATCCCTTCTTTTTCAGAGTTTATCTAGTTTGAACATTGCTGAATATCCCAACATTATTCTGGAAAAAGGGTGATAAACTTATACAGGATTAATGTGACAGAAAAATTGCTTCAGCCTCTTGAGTCATACCACCGGCCACTTGAATTGTCTTCCATTTTATGAGAGTGAAAAATCATATGCTCTTTGTGCAAAATACCACCTACACTAGGCTTCTGTCAAACACATCTTGGAAAGCTTGGGTCGTACTTGGGAAGAAACTTATTCTTATCTTTTTCGTGTCTTCCATATTTTAAAGGTCAGCAGATTCAAGGATCTGGCCTGACTTCGTCAGATTGGGTCGGAGATTAGCAACAACAAAAATAATATTTAACAAAAATTATAAAAACAACTAACATTTAAAAAACTATAAGAAAAATAAGTAAATAAATTTATAAATAAGTATCTTGATTTTCCGTAGTTGGCAGTCTACTGAATCCATTGTATCGCATTTAATGTTCACAACTTATTGTTTTCTTGGAGGATTTTTCATAGATATGGGCTGAAGCGCAACGTCCGTCTAGATTGTTCAACAGTGATTGATATCGAACTCGAGACCTTATGCTCCGAAGAGCGTTGTCTTACCATTAAGCCACGGTGACCCTTTATAAGGAATTAGAAGTAATCCATCCTATTTTATATGTATGTAACTCATTTGTATTTCAGACAATTTCTTTTCGTCAGCATAATGCCAGATACTTTTCGCCTTCAAACTTTTGTCTTTTCTTCTTAATAAGAAGATAACACTCAAAATGTATGTCAGACGTATATTTAATTTAAAACAGAATGATAAAAAGAATCCATTACAGAATCTAGCATCTATATTAGTTTTAAAGGGTAACCCAGTTCAATTAAGAAATTTTTTTCGGAAACTTGCTTTTTTTTATTATATATAAATACATTTTATTCTGCCTTTAAAGTAACTTTTATAATTAAAGTTTTATATTATTTAAAATTGACCAGTTGTTCACCCATGTATTGTGATAAACTATTTTTTAAATATTTAAAGAAATAATAATTTTTTTTTAATGCAGTATAATGTTGAACATGGATCCATTAATAACATATAAATCCATGTACCGCAAATGGTAACTGAAGTGAATTGCAATCGAAAAAAATTTATATTATTATAGAATAATATGTAGATCAAAGCCATAAACTTTCGAAGTATTATAGATGATACGTCCAAAATATTAAAATAAAATTATTGGCCTAAGTTTATTTATATAATTTTATTTTCTGAAGAAAAATTTTAATGTTATGGAAAATTTACTTAAAAAATTTTGAATTACTTTTGTGAGAATAAATTTTAAATTAGTTAATTCTCAATTTCTTTCATTTTTAACTCATTATTTCAATTGTGTAGCTTCTTTTTCTCATGTTTTGAATTCCACTCATTAGTCAATATACACAATACTTTGAAAATACAGTACTTTAATGAGATGATAAGAAAAGATAATAATAATTCTTAAATGTGAGTTATTACAAAGTTATAACTGACATGAAAATAAAAATCTTGATTAAAAATGCATGATACCAGTTTTCATTCTTAGATGAAATATGTTATTGAGAAGCTGTTTTTCAAAATAATCAAACAATTCTAACTTAAAAATTTATAAAAAAAATTTTGTACTAATTGACGTATGAAAATATTACATGCTTGGTTTAAATTTCATTATTTTAATTCTTAATTATAGATTCAAAGTAATGAAAGATATTTAAAAAAATCAGTTTATTTATATTTCTCTAAAGCAATACATGTTATCAGATTCAATATGACACATAAATTATTAGTATTATGAAAAACATATCATTAATATTATGATAAAATACCGACTATTACTACTAGTATGATGTAATGACGTCCAAAATAATGGGAACGTCATTACTGATATGGCATCTGCATTACTGATAAAAGAAAACATTTGGCACTTATATTCATTTTATTTTTAATACTCAGAAGATGAAATGAGTGTAATCTGATATCTCGAAAAACGATAGAGGGCGCTATTACTTTTTGAATAAACAAATGTCTTATTTTTCTAATTCCAGTTTTAATTATGGTTTTGCATTCACATCCATCTATTCATTATGAGGCGAACTAATGTGGCGACATAAACTATTTCAATAATAATTACTTTTCCTCCATAGACAACATATAATTTTTGGCTGGAATATTGGATTCTGATAACTGAAATTGATTAGTTTTTGTTAAAAAGAGAAAAATGAGCCGTAGGTATTTTTTTGGAAATGAAAAATATTGTAGAAATATTTATGAATATTTTAAATTCAAAGAACTATTTAACTTTAAATTCAAAATATTCACTTCTATACTTAGAATACCATAGCAGAAATGAAATAAAAAAATCGCAGATTTATAATAAATGATTTATAAATGGAAAATAAAAATACTATTTATAAATATTTTACAGCTCTATAACTGAGAAATATATTTGCATATTTTTATTTACACATATTCAGACAAATTGTGGAAATCAGAAAAACATTACCCGTGTTCAAATATTCGCAAGGCTCGATTATGATTATTTACACTTTGAAAAGGGCAATTTCATTATTAGGCCACTGTGAAACCTTCAATAAAGGTATAAGATATTTTTCTTGCTAATAATCGTATGTAAAGCTGAATATACATGAACAAATTAAACTAACAATTTATTTCAGTAAACTAAATAAATCAGAAAAATGATGTAGAGATGAAACAATTAAAGAAAAAAACCAAGACATGACACTGATAAAATTTTTAATTATTTTTCAAATTAGATTAATAATTTTTAAGGAATTAAAAATGAAAGGAATTCAAATATTTGATTATAATGCTAAGTTTCTTAAAATTTAAGAAAAATTTATTAATTTCAATTTTAATTAAGTAAAAAATAATATAGTAATTAATGAAACATATATACTTTATATACTATATATTATTGTGTTTATAACTTAAGAGTAAAATTGCTTTTGAAAATTCAAAAAATTGAACAAACGTTATAAAATATAAGGAATATGACAAAAACATTTTTACCTTTTTCGCAAATATAGTGATGACAATTTATATAGTGCAGTACTCAGTGGGTATGGGAATCGCTGCTTCGAAAGTGATTGATTCTTCGCAATTTAAAAGCAGAAACTAATCAGAAGGCCCTTAGAGGTATCATTTCACTTGGAGGACATTGCAACCACGACATCGCACCCAAAATGCCAATAGTGAACACAACGGATCTTCGATTGGCTCGGGAATCGATCTCAATATCTTCCAATAGCGAAAACGAAATTCCTTATCAACCAGGCCACCTTGACCTCTTTAATTTAAAAGTGTTACATATAAAAATTTTAACTGTAGAATTCTTTAAACAGGAATTTTTTTTGAATAAATACATAATTATTAACATGAAAAGATTTGTAATATAGAAGAAAATATTTCACAACCTTAAAATGATTTCGCCATTTTAATATTAATAATTTAATTTTATCATTTATAACTTTATTTCATTTCAATACGTTAATAATGTAGTATGCAAAAGTATTATTTTTAAGAATCAAAAATATTTTCTATTTGTTTATAAATCAATTAGCATTTCCTACAGCAGTCAGATTCTACAAACAAATAATTCAGCGCATAATTTATAACAGAACTGCATATAAATTGTAAGAAAATTATCATATCAAGGTCAAATAAATAGAGTTTCTATGGTTATATTTAAATAAATTTTATAGGAAATTATCTAAATCGTATAGAAATTGATAATTCTATCCTATTCTATTTATTCCTCTATTATACTGTGCATTTCCACATAAAATGATAGGGAAGGCCTCTTAAGCATCGTCATTATATGCAAAAATTCAGTATCCGTTGCCTGCCACGGTTGGGATTTTCAGTTAATAATATGAATAAGTTTATTTCTTTGAATAAACCGTTTAAAGCTCAATTTTATTTTTAGCTTTAAATATGATTCACCCAAAGAATTCCAATGCTTTGGAGGACTGTCAAAACAAAGGGGAGGGAACCATTTGTAATGACAGTTCGTTCACTTTCCAAGATGAAACCGTTTTGTTCAGGTTGAAAGCGTTCGAGATATCACTTCCACTCGTGTTTCGATTCTTTTGTTCTTTTACACATGCAATCATTTTATTTATTTTTTTTATATTTGGATACTAAAATAACTCATGGATAATATATTCCAAGTTCTTGAGCATTCATTAAAAATTTATAGAATATTTGGAATTCTTAATTAAAAATTTTGGGATATTCATCTAGAATGTCGGTTGAATTTGCCTTATTTGCATAATATATTATTTATTTTGATATTGAGCATTGATTTTAACTTTTCTTCAATATTTTCATAATCATTTCCTTCAATAGAAAATATTTTACAGACCTTTACTAATGCAAAATGTTTAGCACATTAAATGTTTGGATTTTCTTCTCCGCATTAATTACATGCAGTTTTTAATTAAAAATTTTAAGCAAAATACTTTTGAGATCAATTTTGTTCTTTTGCCAAAAATATTAAAATGTAAACGCCTTTCTTAGTTTTAAAGTTTCCAATGATTACATAAAAATACAAGTATAAATTTCACACTATCTGCATAATCTAAACATCCATTTGTAATTGAAATTTTTTTAAGAACAATATATTGAAATAGTTTATTATATTTCAATATATTAAACTATTTCAATATTTTTATTTATATATTCAGTATTTAATATTTCAAAATATTATTTATATTCAATATATTTGTTAATGCTTATTCTAGAATACATTAATTCTTAGTGCTGTAAGTAATTCAAAGTCTATTGTTTTGTGATGCTTATTTATAAAAATCTTCGAAAATATAAAGAGAATAGAAATAATGTTTTAGGTAGAATTCAAAATACATTTCTGTAAGGAAAACTTTATATCAAAATCCATTTTCTGTGAATCAAATTTTAAAATATTTATGAGTTTTGTTGTTTTTTCACTTCATTGTTTCGATATTTATGAATTTTCTGAATAAATTTAAGAAAGCAACAATTCAAAATTTATCATACTAAACACATTTCCTAAAATATAAGTTTATTTTATTTACAATTATTTTTTTCTAAAAGATAATCAATAATCCTCATGTAGGTGTAAAATATAATAATTTATTTTGGAAATAAGAAAAATGTTTCAACATAAATATCTACAAATACAATCAAATGGATGTTTAAAATAAATAACTAGATTACGGAAAATTCAGAAGAATTGCAGGTTTCTGACGTATTTCATAAATAAGAAAATACTCCGATGACATGCTGAAGATTCATTCCCACATAAGCACTTGCAACCACTTTCCGCGGATTTGACATGAAGTTTCCGAAATAAAATGTATGACTTGACCTCCGCCAACCCGGTAATTTCGAAGTTGGGAAATGTAAGTTTAATTCCCAGTCCATAACTGCTTAGCAATTATATTGCACGGTAGCTAGTGCTCTGGCGAGTGAATGTCACGTGGGTCATCATATGAAATCGACAAACAATGATAACCCGTTCCGATTACGATGATGATACGATTTCACTGCGGCGAATGGTGTGATTACATATATGAACGTGTTGTTTCGATATCAAAATCGTGATTCATATTAAGTAACTTGATATTTTGCGCTATCAGAGAAATAGATTTAGTTTTTTAATAGATACAATTAATCGAGTTAAATATCTTTTACGTTCTTAGAACTTAATCAATCATTCAGATATACGAATTAATTTTCATTTGTGATTGATAAATTGATTTTAATCGTAAGTAAATCAATCCAGCGTAGAAAATGCAAGAATGAATATCTTAGTGTATTTTAATAAATGGTTCTTACGATTGCTATTTGCTTAAAATATTAAAATTGATTTTCAAAAATATTTATATGATGAAAATTAAAAGAACATTTTTAAATTTTAACGAACTTTTTACCAATTTGAATATCTATTTGATATATTTTCATTGTTTTTAAAATTATTTTCGTACAAAGCAAAGAAAAATCTAACATTTTCCTTTATATATACACATATAAATGTTTCAGTTCTTAATGTGAGTCATATATATGTATTTGATATAATTAACTTATACAGATGTTACAGAATATTTTGACTATTGTTTATAATATGACTATTTTTATATAAAAACTTATTATATGAAATTGTGTGTAAAAAAATGAAATGATTGTAAATATAAAATATCCGAAAAACGTTCCCGATGATTTATTGCTAGTAATTGTTAAATATTTAATCAATGTTGTAAGAATATGTGGAAAGAAACAAGAAGTATATGCCTATATTTGATCACCTTAAAATTCAAAATATAATTAAAAATAATTAATGCATAACCTAAGTAAGTCGTAATTTCATATTTTTCTATCGCTTATATTAAGTGATCTTAACAAGTGACTCATAATATTCTTTCAGTTTGTTCTATTCATTCCTTCCGATAAAACTGTAATTATAGAATGTTGTAATATTATTATTGTGATCGAAGAAACATAATTATGACAGAAGATTAAAAAATAGCAGTGAATTATCCTTTAAATTTGGTTATTATCCTTTAAATCACGCGCATAGTTTTATCAATGATTAGGTTTTATGTCTTAACTGTCGCGTGTTTATATTTGAGTTGAGAATTACTATTCGCGTCAAATATTACGGAATTTATCAAAGGACATATGAAAAAAATTTATCTTTCATGCATTTTTTGCTTTTTTTTATCTAAGTTATATTGCTTAACATTTTAAAAACACTTTATTTAAAGAATACAATATAATATATGCTTTTCAAATTTTAATTCCAAATCGTCATCAAAGTAATGATTCAGTTGCTAAGGAAAATTGTTTTAACAATATAAAAATTCAAGGAATATAGAAATAGTAAAGATCTGATAGAAAAATCTCCAAACTTATGAAGCTTTTTAGCTATTGTTTTTAAATCTTATTGTTAACCAAAAACATTACCAAGATGTCTTAAATTTGTTTATTTTATATTAACTTACATTTCTAGTAAACATGAAACAGTTTTAACTAAACAATATGTAACAACAAGTAAATTGAATTATAGATAATAAAGAAACTGAAGTGTAGTTAGAAACAATTAATAAATGCAACAACGAATTCTTTTATCATATTAAGTAATTTTAATGGGAAGAATAGATATTTTTGTTTATTGTCTACAGGTTTTTAAACAATGGAAAAGTAGATAAAGACTACCTTTCGAATGCCGTTGTTGAAGTATTCCCCAGTGATACTGTATTTATTTTCAATAAATTTCAATATTTTTTAAAAACTTCAGCATCAATTCCTATAAATAGTGATTAAACACAAACTGTGCAACATTTTAAATCCTTTTGAAATCTTGAAAACATTTATGGAATCCACGTTTCAAACTCGAAATATTTTCAACTTATTATTTGTTGCAAAGCATTATTGAGATACTCTCAAGGTATTAAGGAATCAAACTTAACCAACTGGAACGCTAATACAACCTACCGAAAATGCCCTCATGAGCTAATAGTCGCCCGCTGTCGACAGGGAAACGATCATTGATCTAATTTATTTTTTTGGAAATAACATAATAAAATTTACTTTAAATTTTATTTGAAATTAAAAAAATGACTTTCGATATTATAAAAATTTGAATGACAATATTATTGAATAATGATGTATGATTTACCAATTTTAAGGAAGATTTAGTAAAAAAGTTGTTTGCCAGAATTCTAATATACAATAAAAATTATTGAAGCAAACTTTATTTTTTATTTTCAACAAATGAATCATGAGATATTCATTAAATGCAGATTTTTTTTACTATCGCAGGTACCTTATTTACCATTATGATTGCATGGTTATTTTTATTAAACTTTCTTCCATTACTGAACACGCACAAAAGAAATTAGAATAACTTATATTATATCAATTTTCGTATTATATTATAGTATGAATATCATTTATATAAATAAGTTACTTAAAAATTACTATTTCTTGCTCCCTTAGAAATTAAAATCTTTTTATATAATTTAAATAATCTCAAAAAGACTTTAATTGGAATGATAAACTAAATATTCATTATATAGTTTTAGTTTCTTTAAAATGTTTCTATTATTTGAAATTGAGAAAAATATTGAAGCAAAAATTTACAAGCCCATAAATATTTTTATTTCTTGAATTTCATGAATTTTAAACATGGAATTTCCATATCATTAACATATGTTCACATTATAGCTATACATTCCACAGAGATACTTCAGGAAAACATTATATTTTTGTATTTTGTTATCCTTATAATAAATCTTTTTACACGTGTCATTTTCAGATACGTGTATATCTATTCTGCATTATTTAGTGATAAAATTGCAACAGTAATATTTGAAATACACACTACGGTTGAGAGATAAAGTTCTACAGAAAACATTTTAACTATATTTTATTTTACCAGCTTAACCACTAATTGTTTTATTTTTAACCGCGTGTTCCAAAATGAAATTTACAACTTTATTAATGAACTAAGTTTTGAAATATGAATCAAAATGCACGCTCGTAATTAGAATATAGCAGCTGCAACTGTTTGGTAGCATAGCATGTGTGCATAATAAAAGATTCACTCTATGTGTTGTTTATTAGAGAACAAGATTCGCTCCTTTGAGCATGCCATAAATTTAAAAGATTTTATAGCCGAGTTTGGCTATTTCAAGACGTGTATCAATTTATATATTCCGAGTGATTACATGAGCCCAGAATAAGTATTCCACTGAAGATGTTATTCAAACTTGTTGACAGCAGAATATCAAACAGATTCTAATTGAATATTTATAAGATATATTTTTCAATGGCTGAAGCTAATGCGACCTTGAAGCCTTTCAGACACTGGTTTTCATACAAGATAACAAAATAAACTATGTTATGTGGAAGCTTAATACTAGACAAAATTTATAGATAAAAACTCTCGAATTAATGAATCATTATTTTGAGACGTTTTAAGGTAAATTTTCTTAATTGTACTTTTTGAAAAAAATTCATTTAGTGTTTTTTTATAATTATATCAGAATTCAATAAAATTGTTTATTAAGCACATAACGATATGATTTTAGATTTCATTAATAATAATTAAATGAAATTTTAAATTACAGTGACAAACATTGCAAAGAATAATAATTCGATGTATTTATAATCTATTGTGAAAAAATATTAATTTGATAATATATATTTCCCATATAATAAATTACTTTAGTGATATATAGCTTCATATTACCATACTATAGAAGCCTTCCGGTTTAACATTTTTGTACATATTCAAAACTTTGATTATTATATTCGTGTCGTATTTTTTTCATTTGATTTATCCTCAGCATTTTTTAGATAAATTAATAAAAGTGCATATATATAATTTTAAAATATTGAAATATTTTCTTTTTTCTTATTGTTTTTAGAAAGAAAACTCTTTTTTTGACTCAGTATATTTTGTTCAATAAAATAACAAATGTTGAAATAATAATTCCATTTAATGGAAATTTATTTTATATATATTTTTCTTATATGATTTCTTTTATGTTGTATTTTGAAAACTACATTTATACATTATTCATATGGACACAATAAACAAATATTTTAAATATTAGGAGAAAACTATAATCTTATTTTTTCCTGTAAAGAATCAAAATAATCGACCATCCATCGGAAGAGGATTAACGAACCATTTTAGCATTTGAGTTTAAAGTTGAAAAAATTAGTATTCATTCCATGCATTAAGAATGATTTAGCTTCAGGTATTACTGTTAGAGAAATTATTTTCCAGAGAACATTACAAAATTTGATTTTTGTTGATGACATCTATTTGATTGAAAAACCAAGAAAATATATTTTAGAAGCAGTTAAATTGCTATAAAAAGAAGTAAGAACATTTGGCCTGATAAATAATTAAGGAAGAGGAAACTAAATATATGGAAATAATTCATAATACGTTAATACTACTGCTTACCAATACAATCAATCCACAATGTCGTCACCATCCATAATGTTCTAAATGTTTAAATAAACAGCAGATTCTGTATGATTCACTGAAGTTACCATAGAGTCAAAAAATCATTTTAAATTTGTTTGCACAAGTATAAAATGATTTTAACACAAATTTAAAATGAATTTAAACATATAACAGTGACATACACAACACATAAACAAATACAATATTTATTGCTAACCATAAATTACTATATAAACTCAAAAGTTGAGTTATCATTAAAATGTTGCAAATAAGTTAAAGCGCAAAATAACAAGAAGAAATTTGATGCTGTGAAGGACAATGGTGTATGAAAATTATTTTTAATATTGAATTTAATCAATCAGATATTATGATAGTTATGAAAAGGAAAATGATGCTTAAGATTGTCTAGAGGTGATGTTTAAAAAAGATCATTTTTAAAAATACTAAAGGATACATTTAAAAAAAAGACTAGCTATTAGATGGTTTGGAAGTATAAAAAAAGTTTTTCATATCTTGTAAATAAGTCAAGTCTTTTCATTAAAAGAAACTAGAGTTTTTACATTAAATAGGTACAGGCAGCGCAGGCTGATTGAGATGACCATGGGATCAAATAGCCTAAGAGGAAAAAGATTAAGGAAGAATTATGAAAATAAAACATAATAATGAACTATATATATAAAGAAGAATTTTTGCTTTTAGTGATATGTCTTGAGAGAATGTTACTACCAAATTCGCTTATTGCAAATCTATTTGAACGCACAAAAATCTCCGAAAACATTTTCTTCTCAATATTATCATTCTATAAGGAGAATTAAATATGTTTTCTTTCATAAATGATTTTTTGCCATTTACATAATAAGTTATATGTATTTATTATATGAGTTGATGTTTTCCCTTAAATTTTGCAATCACACCCAGTTAAACTTCTAATTTTTGAAAATAGGGGAGTGGTGTTGGAAAATGAACTAAATTATTCACTAATGACAAGTTTTTTTTTCAACTTATTTCCAGTCTTAAGTTAATTGAAAATATTTTAGGTACATTAATCAGTAGAATTAATACATCTTATTTGAATAACAATATTGAATTAAATTATCAAAGCCATAATAAGCAATATTTATATAACTTTGATTTAAATTAAGAATTTGGTTTTTTATAATTTCCCACTAATACCCAGATTGATTATCAGAATGATAAGCCATTCAGTTTAATTTCATGAACTTACTTTGCTCAACAGTAATCAATATCATGAATTCACGGTATTAAAATTATACCATGAACTTATACAATATTGACTACTATGTTTTTTTTAATAGAATGAAGTGTGTGTGGTTAACATAGAAAACTTTTCGTCGATCATGAAACATAATATACCATTAACAACCCAACTAACTGTCGCAAACTTATTTTTAATTTACTCATTGCTATATAATGAAATATTAAGAGGTGTCATTTTTTTATTCTATCCTTTTTAATAACCTTATGTGGTTATAAATGCATCTCAAAAATTATACAATTATATTTAGCATCTGAGAGTTATAAAGAAAGATTGAAAAAATAAATATTTCTTGATCACTCAAAATCAATAATGGCAAATATCAAAGGAAAATAATAAATTACTACCTTTGAATAGAAAGTATTTCCTTATGATAAATTAGAATCTTCTTAAATTTATGAATAACTTTAAGATTTAAAGTAAAGTTTTCTAAATAATCATAAAAGTTTAGAGTTCTAAATATAAGATTACGATTTTCTGCATGAAAGATTAAATTTCTGTTTCGCCACAGCTAAGCAAACCAAAGAGGGATGAAGCACATTCTGTTTATTTTCTGTAGACAAATCTGTAGAAATGGGTTTTAGGTATTTTTTTGGTTTTTTCTCATTTGACACAAAAATACATCTACAAAAAAAAGAAGATAACTGCACGAAAGTATTGTAGCTTTCATGCAGATCCAGTTGCTAAAGTAGTAACCTTTTTTCATTTAAAGTGATTCTTCATTCAATTTTATAATAAGTAATAATCAAAGAATAATTTGCAGGTTATTACCCTTTATGAAAAGTTTAAATATATCAAATATTCAGTTCCCAAGCATTAGAATTCATTTGGCATCCAGACTTGTTTATATTTCTATATAACTAAAACGATTCAACAATTTGTTAATATAAAAATCAGTATTCTAGACCACTTATTACAAAATATGAAGTATTTAATTTAGTTTTCTTATTTTAGACAATTTAAGTGTTTCTCACCAACTAAGCTTCGTCACACGGTGAACAATTAAATAGATTATACTTTCTCATTGATATTTCTAAAGAGAATGAGGTTATTTCTAGCCCAATAATTTTAACCATTTCGAAGAAATCTAAAAATATCTGATTTTGTGAGATACAAAAAAATTAATGAGTA
>JAPDSC010147838.1:39115-105362 GCA_026290005.1 Latrodectus geometricus
AATCTAAAAATATCTGATTTTGTGAGATACAAAAAAATTAATGAGTAAGGTTAAAATAAAAAAAATATTATTGGCTACATAAGAATTTTATACACTTTTATGTGATCATATTCAATTTTTTAAGCCTTTTAAGAATCTTGTAAATCATGAATTGAAAATTTGAATTAAAACATTATGAATATTTTATATATCCTGAATTTTCTCACAATATGTGCAGCTAAAAATGCCTAATCTTATTGGAAAAATAAAACAATACGTCAAGCTGGTAAGTTATAAAATATTGGTGGGACTTTCAAGTGTAAGGCCAGATTTTTTTCATTGTTAAATTAATATTCAGTATCTAAATTAAATGTAAGTTCTAAAACTTTACATGCTGCTTGAAGAATTTTTGCAAATTAGAATTCACCACAATGAAACTATTTCATGTAAATTTTATAATGAAATCTATTCTCAAAACAAATTTGCTAACAAACTAATCGGTTGAAATAAAACTTTAACTTCAATTTTGTGAATTACAGGCCAAGAATTGAGAAAAGTGATATTGAGAATTATGAGAAAGGTTTCATAATCATTCATAGACGAAACAAAAGTTTGCAAATCGTTTCATTATAGTATATTGTAATTGTGAACGAAAATATAGCAATTACTTAATATTTTAGCTCAACTTTTAATAAGCTAAATATCGAACTACCTTTGAATCTAACAAACGAAGTATGTTTCATATGTATGATTCATACAAATCATACATATGAAATTTCATATGTATGATTCATACAAATGAAACTTCGAGCTGTATTCTTACTTCAATATATTGAAATCTAAAATGGATTTGTCTGTCTCAAATCTTATTCTGCTCTTATTCCGGATGCCTTCTTTAGCCATTAGCGCAACTAAAAGACTTATAAATGCATTCACGAATATTCTCTAACAAAGAAAAATATACTTTGTGATAAATTACAAGTTTTATCACCGACAGGAGATAAAATATTTATGATTCTTGAAGCATTTCCAAGTAAAAAAAAAAATAGTTATAAGGCATTCGAAAGTGTAGAGCAATGGGTGTTTTTCTTTAGTCATGCATTGAAAATAAAACAATTTTTCACTAAAATTATTTTCATAATCCTATTTTGCGCTTGCCTTTTAATCTTTGGAAACCTGATTAATCGCCCATCCTTTTGCCACAGAAGACTTCCATTTCGTTTTGAGCAGCTTAAGGCATTTCCCACGACGCTTCATTGAAAAGATAAAAACTGATTTTTAACTTTCCAACCCATCTTGGGAGCAATTTCTTTTCACTTCACAGTTAATTTGTCAAACAGACTTGATAGGATTAAATGTTTGGGTGTGTATGACAGTAATTGAGTTACGTCATCGTACTCAAATCTTTGTAATGGAATTATTGTATTTGCTTCACTTGTGTTCCAGATAAACCTTGAATTCAAGTGGAAAAAATTTGAATATGTAGTAAATATGTTATTCTTAAAAATTAAACAATTATTTCAAAATTAATTGACATGAGGCTAAAATGGCAATGAGGGATACAAGTTTGTTATGTATGTATTTCTGGAATAGTTGAAATTTGAAAAATATTATTGACTCGTAATTTTTTTTTACCAAATATTTAGATTTTAAATTATTATTCCTGTTATGCAAACAAAATTATGAAAAATGATAAAAGCACATATGTATTGATAATATATCAAGGTATCAAAAACACATCAATGTTATCAAATGCAAGCTACATTAATCAGTATTCTAAGTTATTTTTGGTTACATTGAAAAAAACTTAAATATAAAGTTTATCATATAAAGTTAACGTCAAAGATTATTTGGTATTTTGAGCGCTTTATAAAATTACGGTGGAAATAAAAAAATGATAAATGAATATTTTTAAAACGAAATTTCGTTATTGAAAACTAAACAAGCTCCATGAGTTTGATAATTTTATTAATCCATTATTGAAAATAAAGGAATCAGAATTTCAATTTTATTTATAATGTTTTGTAATACTATTTGACTTTTTTTATTTAGAAACACGCATTAAAAATTGTAAAATAATATCAAACATACTTACTTGGAACTTATTTATATCTGTTTAATTTCATATTGCAGATATATTCTTAATTTTTTTTAAAAAATTTGTTATTTCTGTTATAAGTATATAATACTTTTTATGTTATAAGAAAGTTTTTGAAGGTCAAAATCATCATTTAGTCTCTTATGAAACTTTGATAGAAATAAAATACTTTCAATTCTGTACAATATTTTGTGTATAATTCAGTACGTTTCTATAAATACATTTATTCATGCTTTCCTAGGGTATTATTTTACTTGTTATAAGACACATATTCTATTAATAATTTGTGATGTTATCTTAAGATGTTAATATTTATTATTACATAAAAATATTTACTTTTCCCAGTTATGAAAAGTAATCGCGATGTCAACATCCATCAATTACTAAAACACGCAACTCGTGTATGCAAAATTATATTCAGACATATTTTAAACTAGTCAAAATTTTCCCTTATACTTAATAATATGGAGAGATTATTTTAACAAGAACCAATTTTCAAGACATTAGTGAATTTTCGAAAGTTGCTGCTAACCGAATTTTTCTTTTCAAAATTTAAGATTAAAATTTTTAAAACAATTCTCCCAATTGGAAAAATTTATTTTTACTTTTGTATGAAATTTTCGTGATCAGCACATTAACAGTAAGAAATACAAATTGACAGAAAATGTAAAAATACTAAATAATATTTCACATTATATTACTCCTGGAATTAGACTTCTTAGAGTGACCAAAACCAATCTAGAATTGAACAAATTTCAGTACTATCATTTTATTTTATTTTTAAGAAAATATTTAGTGATGTTTATGAAGAGAAGAACAATTTTTTTTTAACGAAATGATTTGTATATATAGTAAATGATAAACAAAGATGTGTTTATAAAAATTGAGTTTAGAGAAAACAAAATATCATGTATTCTGATATGACATTTATATCATTTCAAAACATTTGGCGTATAATAAAAATTTATTAAAAAAATCAGATGCTTCTTCTAAAGAAACGAATCGATTTGACATTACAATGAATGAAAAATGAATCTTCAATGAATGAAAAATATTTATTTTACTGAATTGTGATTATTAGTGATATAAACATGTCCACAAAAACTAGGCATTGTGATATTTTGACTTAAACAATTTGAAATCTTCTTAGTTGAACAAGCGATTATTAAACTGTTAAACATTTGGCGTGACGGAATTAATATTTCATTCAATTACACTTAACATTATCAAGTGTTCCATTTAAAATAAAAAATAATCCAGTGTAAAATTAACTATTCTTAGAGGGAAAGAGCAAAACTATTTTCTTAAGAAACTGAACATTGTGAACGTAAATGACAAATAAGGGCACATGCATAAGAAAATGAAGCTTTGAGGTATTTCACTTAAAAAACATCCTGTAATCCTCTTAACAGACAAAGCTATTATTGCACCTCAAAACATTTGCGACGAGATAAACGTCCTATTCGATTGCAGTCGAAATGATTTTTGAGACTTACTACAACAAAAGCCTCCGGACAGGAATTTGCTTCAGACAACGCCAGTAACAAATGGATTACGTTTCTGAGCAATGTCCCGTAACTTTAAATACCTCGGTATAATAGCAGCAGTCGCATAACCTCAAACATTCCCTAATCATAATCATTTTGTGAAAAAACCCCTGTGTCAAAATCGAAATAACGTTTCCATCAGACCGTGCATATGTTAATGGAGCTGAAAAAGAAAGACGCTTCGATAACCCTAGGGACGTCTTCCACTTTCGCGAACCTAAACTTTCGTCTGGACCGTTAAGATTTCGAAAGTCAGAAGGCTTTGTGGATAGAAAAAACAAGTAAATGGTAATAATACCGACCTTATTTTTGGAAGATATGGATCTGACCTGGGTTAATGCATGTCTCCAAGGACAAAATGATTTGAACCGCAATGTAAGTACATATAAAAAAAAATGGAGATGTTTCGCATTTTTATTTCTTTCATTGAAAATCTGCGTAAAGCGCCTCCCGATTTTAACCGTTCCGCATTACCAGCGGGCATAATTGCTGACTTCTAGATTCGAACAGAAACTCTACTTCTTAATGATGACTTTTCAGAATTTGTCGAACTTTTTTCAAAAATGGCTTCGAGTAAAAAAATTGAATAAAAAAACTGCTTCTTTGAAAATTGTTCTATTATGAGGAAAAAACGTCATGCAAATTTGGTGACTTTTAAAACCATTTCTTTTTTACAAAAAATACTTAGAAAGACTAATTAAAGTATTTTAATTTATTTATTTTTATGCTGAATTTTTTTCTCGGTGTCATAGAATTAACTACTGAATTATTTCTAATGTTGAAATCTTATAATACTTAAATGGATGTAGATTCTGTAACTTTGAATAAAAAATTGCTATTTAATTTAAAAAAAGAATCGGCTATATATATCAAATTGAAACTTTTTCACTTTAAGTGTTTAAAAATGATGCCCATTATCTTAAATATCGATAATGATGAATAATGCATTGAAAATTACAATATGTATATATCTATATGTGTATGATCATGAACATAAGTATTTTCAAAGCAAGGCATATTTGTGAGTTTATTTTAAAGCAACATCAAATAGTTTAGACAAAAGTTAACAAAATGATAATAATGATTTATTAAACAATTACTAGAAATTACTTTAAAATGTTCCAAATTTGGATAAATCAAACGGAAAAACATTTTATTAATAAATACAGAGGTAAACGAGATCAAGAAAAATTAAGTATGATTCTGAAAATGTTCGGTAAAGAAGCCCTCTAATTTTTGTGCTTTTATAAGTGCAGGAAAAAAGTCAAATTTTGTTAAATTTACGGTCGTTATTTTGGGAACTTGTTGAATAAGTTTGTGTGACCTTTTTTGTGATAGATTTACTTAAAAAAAAGATGAAAATTCTTTCTATAGGCACAAGCATTTTAAAGAAAGAAAAAAAGCGCTTATATATCGGTTATCACTAATTTTTCATGTTTAGGAATGTAACATTTTATTAAACTCGAGTGCATAAAAGCTGCCGATTTAAAATAACCTTTCATTACCTTTCATTTTTTTAATAATGTTTTCCAAATTTAACAATATTTTGAATATTCTAAGTTATAAATACTGTAGGTTTGAAAACTTTTTTAAGTGAACGATTACAGGCCACTATTTTTAAATAATTATCCTGTAATTTTGAGAAAAGCATATTTTCAAGGAACTTAAATTTTATAACAATAAAAAATTAGTAGTTTTGATTGCTAAATTTATTTGATATAACAAAGAAAATTTCAAAAATTTGTATTTACAAAAATTAAATTTCGGTAAATACAAATTAAATTAATGAAATTTAAAATTCCTTAAAAATTTAGAATAAAGAAGTAATATTTACAATTATTAAAAGATTACAAGTTCAAATTATTCAATCTTCTTATTAATAATTCATAAAATAATTATCTTTTACTTAAAAATATTTTTGTAGAAGCTACATTCACTTTTAAAATGATAATGAAAGTGTTTAATTTTACAATCTATAATTTAGCAGTCATTTCTCAATAAAAACAAATCTAAAAAGATATTTTATTTTAAGGAAAAACTTTTCCTATTTTCCAAATCATTTGAAAAAGTACTTGCAAATATATAGATGCTTTAATATTTTATAGATTACCATAAATAATTTTTTGTCTGTTTCATTTAAACAATGCAAAATATTATAACTATTTAAAGTAAAAAATAAGCCTATAAATTAATGAAATTATTTTAAGTAAATAAATAAACTATTTTCCTTCATTTCTGCTTGCTTTTATTTTACAGGACATAAAAAAAGACACTTTTACATTTCGGATTGTTATTATAATCATTAACGAGAAAGTTATAGAATCATAAAAGCTATTTTAATTCTACGTTCAGTATAATAAAAAAACATGAAAATTTAAAATTAAATCAATGAAAGAATTTGATAGTAATGGTTTATATTTAAATATTCATCGGGAAAACCCAATGTGGGTTGGATCAGTTTACAGTACATCGGCCCGGAAAAGTAACTTAGCCAGTTGGCATAAATACCGATGGAAAATCGAATGATGCCACATGAATTGACGGCCATTTAATTAGGAAGTCACGTGACCGGCTGGACGTCCACAAGCCCAGTCAATGGCTTTGAACTCTCAGACCCTCCGTAATACTTCAGTTCGCATTTTTTTGTCCTTTCTTTCTTTCTTTTTTTTTCAATATGCGCTGGCTGGAAGTCCCCTGAGGGTGGCAGGATCCGATTAGCGTCGTTTGAACGAAGGTAAAACGCACTCGCCAGGAAAAGTGGGCGAAAAGTGAAGTGATTAAGAAGTGTAATGGAACGAGCTGGAATTCCTTTTGCCGGCCTCTGAAGTTATGAATCTGCGGATCATAGAGAATTAATGTAAGTTTCTGTTGTTTCGAGCAGAGGATAACGTTTATTAATCGCTTTCCGTATCTTTTTATAAGTGATAAAAATGAATTCTCTCCTCAACTTCTTGATAAATTAATACTTAACTAAGCTTAAGTGTTCTCAATTTTTTTAAAACTAAGTAATCAATTAAGTTTTTAAGACAATGAATTGCCAAGTACATAACGTAACTCACGTTCAAACTAACACTACATCAAGTAAAGCCTGTTATTGTGGCTATAAATAATAAAATTTTATCCATTTCTTAACCAAAAATTACTATCTTATTATTATTAAATTAACTAATTAACATTCAATGAGTTTATCTTGATGTTTCATGAAATTTTGGGAGTAAATACCAAAAACATCCCATTTATTAATGATTTTGATGATCCTGACTTTCCCGGATTTCTGATTTTAATAACTTTTAAGAGCTACAGAATGGGACTCCAATAATAATTACAATTCAATAAATTAAAATTCATGAATAATCACAAAGATTTCAACAGAAATAAAGCTTCTACGTTGGTTAGATCTTTGCATTGCTTTTCAAACCTTCATCCTCTAGATTTTCTTATATAAGTCAAGCATGGCAAAGTCAAATATTATAAATTAGGAATCATATAATATCATTATATGATTTGAATTATGAATTAATGACCTTTACTTGACATTCCAGAAATAAGACTTCTTCAGAAAATAAAATACTCTCTAGAACATAGAAAACCGCGCAACAAGAAGAAAGAAAGATACAAGAGTGAAATTTTGAAAATCATTACGAAGAAATCCGATATGCAAATGATCCTAGCTTGTTACCAATGCTCACACATCCTGCAGAGGCGATGCAATCAGGAAGTGGGCGTTATACAAATTGACCAGAGTGGAAGATTCATAAACGTGACGATCACATTTTTACGATAGGAGGATTTTAGTAAGTGAAGAGTGCCAAGGAGACATGAGAAGACATTTCGCACAGATAACCAGCTTGAGAGAGACCTCATCGTTGGCTTTAAAACCACTGGCTGATTACTCGTCGAGTTGAAAGTTTGGAGTGTGCCGTCAAAACATGTTAAGAGCAGTGGACACGAGATGGTACCTGCCTGCGACGTATCAGGTCTGGAGTGATCCGGGAAACTATGAGAAAGAGAACCGAAGTATCATGTGACAAACGCTCAAGGATCCTATAGTGACTCGTTCTGCGATACCCTTTAATGTAGGAGCGCCAACTGTTTCTCAAATTATTTCCAAGAGCCTTGCAGAAGCGAATCTGCTATCCAAGCAGACATATTGTTGCTTGTTTTTTTTTTTCATTTCGTATTTTGCCTTTAACAACTCAACATCAACGATTCGGTCTACAATGGTATCATGCCCAAGCGACGTGGAATGCCACAGATTTGCAAAGCACTGTCACTCGACACTTTGCCCCTTCAGCAAGCGAAACAGCAATCATATTAGACCATAGCCTATGATAGCCGTTCCTAGCTGTGGTACATGGAAAACATTGTATTGATTACATTTTTTGACCCCACGTGAGGCCTTTCCTAAATGGTCTTCCAAAGGCAATTTTCCAACGAGATAATGATTAACCACATACAGCTAGAATTGTTCACGACTTTCTACATCATGCTGAAACTATTTCATAGCCTGACCACTCCCCGGAATTGTCCCGATAGAGTATGTTTGAGACCAGCCGAAACGGCAAATATCACCGTATCATTCTGTATATGATTTGCTAGTGGATGTTCAGGATTTGTTGGCACGTATGTCACAGAACAACATCAGACGTCTAACTAACTCAAAGCTGAACCATGTGGTGGCATGTATTGCAGTAGGAGGCGGTCCGACACGCTTTAGAGATTAAATTGGTTAGTCTAACAATTCAAATTTAACTTTGTATAATTGTCTTGATTTAGGTATCAAGTGAATCTCATATCTGCCTTATTAAATTTCATTTCAATCCTATACTCCCTTTTTGGTGCTTTATTTTCAATATTCTTGAATGTATTTATCTAATTGATAAAGAAGTCTTATATTTCTGGAATGTCAAATCGAGGTCATTAATTCATATTTTGAATCATGTATTAACATAAAATGATTATTAAAGTATAACATTTAACCTTGCTATACTAGACTTATAAAATATGAAGGCCCGAAAACCAATGCAAAAACTTAATCAATGACGAGGCTTTATTTCTGTTGAAAGCTTCATGATTATTATGATTAATTGGAATTTATTGAAGTGTAATTATTATTGGCGAGTGTTATTCTGAAGTTTTTAAAAGGGGTGGGAAAAGATCCATATATTTTATCTTTAAATGAAATTTAAATAGAAATTTTTAATTTGGTGTTAATTTTTGTATATGTAACATAAGGAACCATTATCAACAATGCATTACTCTCATAAAAATTCACATCCAATAAATCAGAAAGTTAAATAAAGGCATGTTATTTAAATTTTCAAAACATTTTACTTTTTACAGTAATAATTTTCATGAAAAATTTTAATTGATATTTTAATTGATATGCTAAATGCTAAATTACGAACATTTACTTTATATATTCAAGGGATCATTTATTAACAATAAACTTGTGATATGAAAGAAAAATCGTAAAAAAGGTTCTTACACTGAAGATAACATTAGAAAGAGAAAAAAATATGATACACAGAAAACCATTTTGAGAAAGATTTCTGCATTGTGAAATTTGAGTCACCTGCAACATTTCTGCAAGGAAATCTAATTAAATGTTTTTTATAACAATAATTTAATTAAAAGCTTCTTTAAGAAAAAGTAGAGGTTAATATCATAAAAAAAATCACCAGGAGAAATATTTTGCCATTTTAATGGTAATTATTCGACTAATAAGAGCAATTAATGACATTCATTCATTATGCCAAAAAACGTAATTCGATTGCAAAATGCTTCATAATAATTTTTGAAGAACTATAATTAGACATGAAAAATTATCTCTTTTAAATTATTAATGTCGCTATTTTTGACATGCATATTTTTTTAATTACGTATAATTTAGACTTGCTCCATTTCTTTCGGTTATAAGTAAATCGGTCATCCAAAACGTTTCTTCACCTAAAATATAAACGCATATTTTTCATTACGTATAATTATTTTAATAAAGTATCACTCAAAAATTATTTCCGCAGATGTTTCCTCTTCCCATTGTTTAGAAAAAATATGTTGTGAGTAACGGTTGACACAGCCTGATTCTCTCTAGAAAAAATAATTTGAAACACGTTGTAATTCATGCAGTAATTTTGACACAGAAACATTTAAAAAATGTAGTATTTTTGGTTAAAGTTTAGCCGAGGTCAGCATTATATGATAAACCTTGGCATCTCGTAACATAATTGTACCAGGAAATGTTTGCTTTCATGCAAAAATACCTCGTCATAAAATTCATTTGTATTATACTTGTTTTTTTTTCCTACGTCATCTATATTAAGTAATGATGAACAAAAAAAATATAATATTTCCGGTCATAAGAAATATTTTGTCTACTTTTTAATTTCTAAACAGTAATAAAATTTTTATACAAATAAAATAAGGAATTAATAAAAAACTTATGTAAGACTTTGTTGGTATTGGTAACAGTTTGATTGTAAAAGTCATTTTGTCATACTCATTGCGTATTGACTAACTAATATTTATTTATAGGCATCAGCCAGTCACATATTATAAGAAAAAAATCGATATCTTGTTGATAAAAGTTTAAACACAGATAAGAATTAGATAAGAAGTTCCTCTCGTACTTTTTTATGGAAACTTTAATTTGTAATTCTTGGTTCTCAATATTTGAAAATTTTTTATGAAATTAATAATTTAGTTTATACTTAATATACTATAATTAGATTACGATATTTGAGCTACAATGAGAATGGTTATAAAAAGCATACATTTTATATTTTAATAAAATAACAAGCGGTTTTCGTTAATATTATTTTTGATCATCACATGAAACAAAAATTATTGAAAAACTAAGTTTTTCTGAAATGGAAGCAGTTTTATGAAACTTTCTTCCATTCTTTACTTATTGCTAGGTTTTTCAAACTGAGATATAGGTTACATTGTGACTCATAGTATATTTATTAAAAGAATAATTTCTAGATTTTTTGATTATTTTCAAGTTTAAATTCAAAATTAATCCTTTTTTTTAATTCATTAAAATTTAATAAATATGATACAGACTTCTATTTAAAATTCTTTACTGTAGTTTCAAATTAATGCAATTCATTAATCGTAAGCAGTTGAATTTATTTACTATGTTTGAATGCAATATGAGTGAAAAGGGTGCAAAAAAGCGGTAGTGTTAGAATGTGGGAGAAGAAATTGCTTTCTTTTTAATATATTTCTTATATATTTTCATTTAAAAAGTTAGAACAGTTGAATTTTCATATGATAACTTCTTGACTGTTCTCATAATTTTGAATAAAGTTTTTACATAGAAACATATTGTTCAAAATTAGCAGCAACTAGTGGAGTGTTTTTTTTTTTTTTTTTAAAATTATTTTTGAGTCAAATGTAAGGCTGTTTTGAGTATTTTGTGTTATTATGAACATTGGAACCAGGATTATTCTATTCATTTAATCGCTAGTGTAGTTTGGGAACTAATCAACAAATTTAATTTTGACAGATAATATTTGAATGAATAAATGCAGATGAATAAATAAGTGATTTAAAAATGGTAGGGAAACGCTGATCAATCAAATCAATAGAAAATATTTACATACAAAAACGCAGTATTTTCTAAATTCGATTTTGGTTTCTATTACTGATTGCAGTACGCATTTTTTTAAATAATATCGTGAGTGAAACATGTTGTTATATGAAGTCTTATTTTTTATACGCATTTATAAATGGAAAAACAAGTTTAGAAAACTGCTAATAATTTTAGTTTCCAGCAAATTAATAAAAGAAAATTTGATAATTTTATACTCTCGTTATTTCAAGAAATTGCTGTTTAAATGAATTAAGTTTTTGTATCACTTTAGATTTTGTTTATTTATAGATTCCTTAGAAAGAAATTCTATGAAATACAGCTTTTTACTTCATTGATGAAATGCTTTTATTTGACAGAATTTTATGCATAAGTCTACAATAATTCTAGGCTGTTGTTGTAACTCAATCAATTAAAAACAAATTATTTTTAAAGGGATGTTTACACTATTAATTCAGTGTTAAAATGCACAGCATCATTTAACTCAAAAATATATTTTCATAAAGTTAAAGGATTTTGTTTTTTATTGGGTTTATCTGAGTTTTTGCAAAATTTGAGTGAGGAATTTCTGTAGAGTTATTTAAAGCGTTTTTAAGTTCTTATTTTTAAATTAGTCATAAATTTGAATACAAAAAAAAAATGCACAAATATACAGTATTTGATAATTTATTCTATTCATATTTAATAAACATTAGTAGAAACACACACACAAGCGATTCACAATAATTTAATTTGAAATATTTTGAGTATTTTGCTAAACATATAAATAGAAGTAATTTTTTATGTTAATGTTTACAATTAATATAAAAACTGCTCAATAGCATTGAAATGCATTAAGTTATGCTAGTAAGCCTATTGAATATCAGAAATCATTAAAAAAGAAATTGTATTTTCCCTACGTGACTTATTAGCATTCTTTTCAGTTTAATAATAACATTTCGTTTTAGAACGATTTTTTCAGCTATCACGTATTTTAATTCATTTCGATTTTCTGTAGAATCCTTATATATATATTTTTCTTAAATAATTAAAGCTGATAATCTTAATGTTTTACAATTGCTGTTTTATATATTATTAAATGTATACATAAAATTGGAATTACAAAAAAATTAGAAACATAAAATATTTACATAGATTTTTTTTTATTTCACGCAACAGACTTTGGATTTAGTTTACCAACCTGGTCAAAACGATTTCGTTACAAAAGGTAATAATTTTCGACAATTTTTCTCACATCCCTAAGTTGTGATTCCAAAAAAAAACATTTTTGTTCTACCATTTTTCCCACAGTTGGAAAAATGTCCATCTCCATTTATTTCTTAAACGCTACGTCGCGTGTATATCAGAGATATAATCGTCTGCGAATCAAGTTGAGTTGATATTTGAAAACTTGATATACACACGGGGTCTCTAATTTCACTTTAATTTCCTCTTGAGTGCGTGCGAGTCGAGAAGCGGCGCTCTTTTCTCTTTAATTTCTTCTTTTTGTCTTTTCCTCCGCAGCCATTGTTCGACGTTTTAAAAAGTGACGTTTTTGGTGATTTTTCTTGACAAAGTTCTCTCTTTTTGCCATATATCATGGAGACCGATTCTTTCCTCACAATTTGATACCCTTGCGTGCCTGGTAAAAGAGGGACGTCCACTTCTCAGTGTCGCAATTTTTTCGCAGTTGAATGCCCGATACTTGACCGCTCATCGGAGGAGAGGGTGACAGAATGCCAGAGTTTTGTTCCAAAGGAAAGAGTGATTTGTTTTGATTTCGAAAGGTTTCATGGGAACCCTGCTGATTCCATGCCACCTAAATCACACCGATTGCTACCAAAAGTAAAGATCAGTTCATTGATTCGAATGTTGTTCTTTCAAATTTTTATTCTGGAATCTCATAATTAGTATACATGTATCTCATAATAATATGAAATAAAATATGCGTGATTTATGTCATTTTACCGTAGTTTTCATTTTCTAAAAATAGTTTATTATCAGTTTATGATTTTTTATGAAGCAGTAATGAAGTGACATTTATATGTTTTATTTTTGCAGAACAAGTTAATATATGCTGCTGCGACTCTAGGAATATATTGTATATTCTTATATAAGAAAGTATTTCAATATTTTAAAATTAATATTGTAATTTAATTAATATAATAGAATTATAGATAATATAATATTAGGATGCAAGCTACATTTTTTAAACTTTATTAAAGAATTTCATTATATAGATAAGTACATTACACTATGGAATTTTTCAATTTGAGTATTTCCATCTATTGTTTCCCTAGAAATCGTTAAACTATAATACTTTATGATAGACAATTGGTGTTTTATATTCATGTAATATAGACTAAATAGTCTTATAATTTATTATTGTTTTAATGAATTATAATTTTTAAATCTGATAATTATTTACAAAAATATTTAAAACCATAAATGTCTTATCTTAAGCACAATATTTAAATATTTTCATTCAGGAATTTCGTATTCCACAAAAAAATATAAAATCATCATTCAGAGTTACTAGTCATTTGGTTTCCTTTTATATTAATTCTATAATTTTGATGAAAGAAACAATTTTTGATATGTATATTTTTAACATCAAGTTGAAAGTAAATTAATTTTTAAACATTATTATATTTAAATGTCTTTATATGCTTAATTTTAATAGCCAAATGTGTGTATTAATCATCTGTAAATTTATTCTTAAATTTAACTTATTACATTCAAGGATATTTTTGCTTTTAAACTGTGTAAAAATTATTGTAATTGATTTTTATTTGAAAACAATTAACAAGCTTTCTACCCTTTTCTTATTATAATTTTAGTTTTCAATAGACATCATTGGAACTTTCATACATATATATATATTGATATTGTTTTCTGAAATGTAATTAATTATACACCTGAAGCAAGAGAATGCCTTTTCAAGAAAAATTTTTTGCTTCAATTATTTCAATGCAATAAACGTTCTTTAATTATTTTACTTCAGCAAATATTCTTAAAACATGCTTTGAATTGAAAGTTTTGCAAAGGTTTTACAGAAAATTCACTTTTAAAAATGTAATGATTTTCACAATGTAGCCTATTCCTATGAGTTAATACCAACAAAATTCTGTAAATGTTTAGAGCCCGTTTGGCATTTGTATATTGGTAAAGAAGTTTTGGCAGTTATGGATAGAAATTTTGAGTTAATTCCTACCACGGATGAAATTTACACAGTTATAATTATCAATGTGTGTGCTTCCTTGCTTACAACGGGAACTTATTTTTATATATTTATAAATATTTATTTATTTTTCATAAATGCACAAATTTAGAATTATGTTGAGAAATTATGCATATTTGGGAATCCTTTTTTTAAAATTTTTTAATTTACAGATGTCCAAAAATATAGCTTTACATAATTGTAAAGTATTTCATTCTTTTCATTGTTGAATTACAAGGAAGATACACAATGCATAATAGCACCCCATGAAATATAGTAACGTACGCAAACAATGCCTTTTAACGAAAAATATGTTCCCATTGTTTTGATAGAAAGAGAACCCCCATTCCTAATCCTATGCACAAATTAATCAAGGTTTAAGAAAACTTTTATTTAACCTTTACTAATTCTTTAACAGAAGTTCACTTACGTGTCTCAAGAGAGAGTTTCAGTTTTATCACCTTTCATTTTCGCCCTATTTCAGATTTATTATCTTTGTAGCTTTTAGACTCGAGCTATTTTTCTTTTAAGACAATTTCCTGTTTTGATTGGTGTTGGGTTATTATAAAAATGAAAGTGTTATGCATCATTAGATTGTTATGCTTAAAAATGTCGCTTTGAAAAATGCAGATCAAAATTGCGATAAAGTGAGCGAAATTGTTATCGCAAAACTCATCATATCTAAAATTCAGAGGTTGGTCTAATGATGTATTTTTTTTATTTTAAATTATAATTTTTTACAGTAAATAAATAAAAATCTTATAATCTGAAAATTCATATGTTTGTAATTTTTAGTGATAATAATGATAACATTTTATTAGATTTGAAATGAAAATAACAATTTTTTTAGATTTTTTTTATCTATTTTTCCTAACTTCTCTCATTTGCGTTATCTATTTTCTGAAATATCTACAAAAATTAATTTTTATTTTTTCTACATGTATTTTGGATGTGGATTTTTAATAATATTTACACAATTTGGAAATTTTGTGACATCTCGTGGTTTCAATACTCATAATTTGAAAATTGAAATTTAATCTAACGATGCTTTATTCAATCGATATATAATTAAGAGAGAATCTTTGTCATAAATAATTTATTATTTTACCAATGTTGCAATTGAAAGAGTATCTTTAGGAATGTTCTCTTTAGTGTTTACAGTCACTTTTAACTTATTCGACACCATTCTTATAGCTTTTTATTAAAATTTACATGCAAATCTCTAACGTATTGATGTTCTAGACATGGTTGATTTAATGGGTATTTATATGTACAATATAAATATTTTAGAGAATAAGTCTTTTTAATATTTAAAAAAAATTATTCTATATGAAAATAATATCATCATTAATTTATAGTTAAATTTATCGATTTAGGCTGTTGTTAATTATAAACAATTACAGGTACTGTTATTAAACTATTTAAAAAAATCATTAATATTTTTAAAATTATAATTATAAGTGTTTTGTAAAGCTTTTTGAAACCTTTTGAGACAAATTATTAACATTAATTCTACTTTGCTAGTATTACTAATACTTATAAAATAATGCATTTGTTTATACTATGGATGGGACTTTCAATTTATTTGAAATCCTCATCATCATATTATGTAAAAATTGATTATCGTGAATATTAAATGCTAATATTGTATCTAATAATATGTAATTAGTATAATATTTTCATTCTCGTATCATTTTCGTTTTAGTTTCCTTTTCACCGAGGATACTTTTGCTGTTTTTAGCTACTTGTTCCTTAATATCTTGCTCAATTGCATGTAAGTACACTATTTGTTCTCATGATCTTAGTTACTTTAGCTTATTTATTAGGAAAAATTTTAATATTAAATGCAAATTTATGCAAATATTTATTTTTCTATTCGATATCGAAGAATTTAAATTGGTACAAGTACAGAAACGGTTATTAAAATAATTAAAATTATGTCACATGTATTTTTTATTCTTAAATGGTAAGGACATTTTAAAGATTTGAAATACAAGTTGACTTCAGAAAAATATTTTTTGTAGGAAATAAAGAGATTTAGAGTAATAGCTAATTTCTTGCATTTTATCTAAGAAACGGTAAGGACTCAGAATTATTTTAAACATTTCCTAATTTGAAATTTCTTTAATGATAATAGTAATATTTTAAGAGTATATAGGCGAAAAAAATTGCCTAAATCATTAAATCATTCTCACCATGAAATATTTTATAGTATGTAAATTATAACGCGCATGAGAAAACAATTCTACGTTTATATGCATAAATTTAGGATTTCATGCATTTATTTATATGAAAAATTTAAAATTCCATTCCTTTCCTGTCGATTTCTTCCTTAGAGAAATTCCATAAGAAAGAAAAAAAATGTATTGCTTATCTTTAGCAGTTTTGACAGTCGAATTCGCATATGTGTGGTACTATTGCATTTGATGATCATATAAAAAATTATATTTTAAACGAAAACTTAAAAGAAAATAATTTTGAATATTTACAAGAAATGTATTTTTTGAGTGATATAAATATAACGGAAAAACAAATCTAATATTAAATGCATATTTGTAAATTGATGAAAAAAAATTTACATTAATTTTCTGGAAAAAATAGTAATTTCATAAAATTTTTTAATAGATAAAATAGGTAATGTTAGATTAATGCATGCAATTATTAAGCTGCTCCCCAAAAATAAAAACGCACATGGTTTTACTGATAATATTCAAATACTTACACCAATAAATAACATCGAATGAAACGCATATATAATTAAAACGCTGCACTAATAGTTTTATGTGTAATTTAACGTTTATGACAACAAAATATGTAAAAATGATAAAAGTTCAAAAGCTGTGATTTCACTAATATTTTTTTTGTCTATTATAAAGTTAAGTAGTTAAACTTTTACTTAGAAAAAGGCTGATTCTAAAGCGTCACGACGATATGATTTATTGAAATAATCCACAGATAACATACTATCGGGACTTGACTACTTTTTTGACTTCGGCAAACTCTTTTGAAGTGCCATAAAAAATCATTTCAAAAGTGTAGAATCGATTCTCAGAGAAAATTAATGTTAGGCATCAATCAGATCTAGGATTTGCAAGTAATACTTCAGGATATAGTGATTACTTTATTTTGTTAAAGCTCATCGAGACCGTATTGACAACTTTACTCAGCTGAAAAAACAGTTTTGTTTGGTATCAATAAAAATAGTCTCATGCCTAACAATTAAAATAGGACTTCTTAAAAGTAATCTCTATATATCTGAAGACAAATGGTTTGGAATGTGGCAACAGACTCGTTTTGGCAATTAAAAATAATTCATTCAGAAAAATCACACAATGAAGATGAGAGGAAGGTGTGTCGGCATAAAGGGATGCATCGGCTTCTGGATTTGACCCCCAAAAGTTATGAAAATGAGAAGATCTCATGTTGTATTTTATACTGCAGCTGTGGATATTCCATTATTTTAATGCAATATATGCTAGCCCAACATAGCAAAGTGATACTTGTAAAACGCAATTAGCATACTTGAAAAAAAATCCGTTCAAAACTTCTTAGGTCACATACGGACTTCTAGTTACTTCAAGATCAGAGTCTTTTTTACTTTCTGGATTTTGAAAATTGCATGTCTTTAGGAGTAGAATATTATTCCTCAAAATCTTACTGATAACCTTATCATATCCATATGAAAAAGTGTGTAGCAACTTTAGATTTTCAAAATTCCACGCACCACCATATCAAACATCATGTCCAAACAGCATGTTTTGATATTTACTCGTATTCAAGTTGGTCCTCGAATCCTTTTTCATAATTCCATCTTTTGAAAAAATTCCCTGACTATTTTTTTTGCGCGTTTTATTTATGTTTTCTTATTTATATATATTTTTTTATTTCTTACCCATTTTTTTTAATATAATGATAAATAATTATAAAAAATCCATATATATATATATATATATATATATATATATTTATGTGTGTATGGTTTTTTTACTACTGAAAACAACAAAACATGTATTTGGAACAATTAATGGAAAAAATACAAAGTAATGACTCCTCAAATAAATTTCAACACCAAATGTGTTTTTGGTAAATATTTGATGTACATGACTAAACAGGATGTATATGAAAATGTGTATGACTATGTTAAATGGTGAATTAAACATAATTAACTTGCCATAATAATAATTTAAAATATCGATTATGTAAATTCATTTTATGAATTAGCTTATAGCTTACTTTTTACGATCAAAATACTTCATTGGACTTGGTAAATATACGAAACGATTTCTCTCTCTCGTAGACTGTAAGTAACTCACAGATGAATATACGATATATCAATTACTGGAAGAATATTGTCCCTAAAAAGAAATTTTTTTCGACATTGACCATAATTGTATAATCTATTGCACAAAAGAAATAATTTGGTTACTGTTACCACTAACATCATGAAACCAATAATATTTTAATAATTTATATATTATGTGAAATTGCGTATTGTTAACTCACCATTTAATATAGTCATGAACCTTTTCATATACATCATGTTTAGTCATGTACATCAAGTGCTTGCCAAGAATTTATATGACGTTATAATTTAGAGCCATTACTTGTATTCCTCCCATCAGTGATTCCAAACACACGTTTTTATTTCAGTAGTAAAAAAAGACATGCATAAGAAGTGAAAGGTATTTGAGTGTGTGAATAAAGCAGTTAACCTTCTGGGGATAGATTTCAACAGGGGCACAAAGAGTTCCTATTCACACTCTCAAGTGCTTTTTGAAGGACATGCCTTGGCTCTTCGATGTCGTTTTATGTTCAGTAAAATCAAGTTCAGCAACCACACTAGAACAGAGGAAGTGGGGATGGGTTACGCTTATAAACTATCTTATTAGCAAGCTTTATGCAGATGAATCGACAGTTTGTCATGGTATTTCGGTCGGTTTTATCGTCCTTCTCCCTGGTTGAAGAATTCGAAGACTAATTCGAGGAATTGTTCTTGGACGGAAGCAACGGAAGGGCACTTATTTCCGAAGTTTATTTCCATTTTCTACCAGGATTAAAATTTTGGAAGACACGCATTTTTAAATTTCATTGCACAAAGATATAGCAAATAGTTAAGTAAGAATAATTTTAAATGTTAGTTTAAAATGTTTTGCTGTTAGGAACATTAACTAATCATATCTCGAAAATAGTCCGTACTTGTGAATTCGAATAGAATAATTACGACTTAGAATAATTACGACGAAAATTTTGAAAATTGTCAAGCAAAGTCTGTACCAGTGATGGCGTATCATAGGATGACGCTACTTGGTTATTGAGATAATATGGAAAAGTTTAGCGCACAAATAACTATGTATAATTTATCACATTATGTTTGTATGATATTTTTATGAGTGCACATTTAAAAATATTGAGTCGCATTCCAGTTATACGTAGTGAAAATCCATTCTTTTATTACATAAAACTTACATTATTTTAAAAGATAAAAACTTACTTTAAAAATATTGCTGTGAATGTAATCTAATCTAATCAAAATTTAATTTTTGATTAAATTAAATATGAAAAAAGATTTGTTTAAAATCATAAGAATTATTTCCAACAGTATTTCAGTTTAAGCCATATAATTATTTATGCATATATATTCTAATATTATAATGTGTTTTCTATGCTTTCCATTTATAATCTACAAAATTCAAAATACCTAATTTTTTCAAATTCCAACACGGGATTTCATCTAATTTTCAATCAGTTATGCATATTAATTAAAATAATAAAATATAATTTTTTTATTTGAAAATGATATCTTATATTTTTATTTTATTTTTATTGCCATATAAAATAATTTTCATGCTAATTTAGATATTTATCTAATTATATACAGATATAGATTGTTTTTGCAATTTGTTGAAATTTCTATTTAATTTTTTCAAAAAGGGTTCACAGTATTTTTATTGTAAATTGAAGATTTATAATATTAAATTTGAATTTTCATTCTGTCAGTAATAAACTTATTATGAAACGAAGAATTATTTAAAATTTCTTACACTTTAGAATGGTAATTAAATTAACGATTCTAATAAGTATTTGTTACAAATGATTTACATAATTTTCGTTGTTTGTAAATAAATTCCATTTTGTTGTTAGTTTTTACATATATTTTAAATAAGCAAATCAGGGTATTTAAACTGTGCTATTTTAAAGAATAATATTTTAGTGCCCCGAAAGTAAATCAAGCTAAAAGATAAAATATTCACTGAAATTTTATTATTTTAAGTTTAAGGCAGAGAAAGATTACTTAAATGCTAGGAAATAACCAATAATTTTATATATATATATATATATATATATATATATATACATATATGCCCGTATGGGTGTAAGGGATCGAAAAATTATCAGCCTATTCTGAACATTAAAAGAATTGCGTAATCAAAGTTAATACAATGGGAAATAAATCATTTGAAATGTAAAACTTGTAATGAAAGTACCATTAGCCAAATTTACATACGTTGTATCACCTGCCATTCCATCTGCTTCAAAGCGAAAACAATTGCACTATTTCTCAATTCCATTAATTACAGTGTAAGAGTTTTTCCAAGAGTTTATTTGAACAGTTTAAAAGGTCTAATATTCATTCTTATCTTGAGCCCGCTGATATGAATATTTGTGAATTTAACAGTGATATAATTTATGTTTTAAGTGATAGTTTTAAATTTTCAAGAAATTTTTGATTTTAATAAGGACTCTTTTGGTAAAATATGTGTTGTAGAATGTTTTTATCTTTGCAAGGAAAATCAATTTTAGTAAGCTTTTTCACTGAAACCTGTTGAATTTATTTTCATAGATCAAACTTGTTATTCTTGTATTTCTAATGATAAATACAATGCGTTTTAAGTTACTCAGCGTCATAAAATTTATTACGAGGCTATTACTTTTGTTGCGTTGAAAATGACCTCCTAAATAATTTATTAGAATAAAAGGTAGATTTTAAATAAAAAAAGGCATTACAAAACGGCCTTTAGTCGTTAGGCTATTTACTATGCGATTTCAAAATAAAGTAAACCATGTTTTTTGTTTCATTATTAATGAACGTATTGTATGCATTTAGATTTATAAAAATTATAAAGATACATATTTCTATAATTTATGTGATTAAATTACTTCTCATGTTATTTTTAAAATCTGGTTTTAAATAATGAAATTTTAAACTGCTTTGATGAATGAACTTTTATACATGTCACATTTATGCTGAACAATATATAATGTAGATAATGAGTAATAATATGTAGAATAAAGCTCAATATATGCGTTTCAAAGACAATTTTATTGAAATGTATATTTCATCAAACACAACACTTTTTCCTTTTCTTGAGCACAAATTCATTAAAACACTAACCATTAAACAGCAGAAGTAACAAATTAAGTTAAAGAATAATTAATTTAAATAGATAAATAATATAAATATATATTTATTGGTATGTTCTTTTCATTCATTATGAAATGAAGCAGAGGAAATTAATGTATTACATTATATACGTAAAAATCTTTCTAAAAAAGATTTTAATATATTTTAGATTAAAAATATATTCATAAATTTATATTCAACTTGAAATGAAAATAATTGTACTTGATTCACTGGAAAATTTTACTTGATCAAATTATCTTGAATATACATTTATTTAACAAATAAGTTACAAGATAGTTAGGAACCGTAGTAGTTGATGGACAAAGAAGCTTTTTCAAGTCCAGACAATTTGATATCTGGCTTAACAGAAAATTGTAACACTGAAATAAGCCTACGAAATTTAAAACTTCTGTAGAATTTAATGTAATGTACAATGAAGTAAGACGCGTGCTGGTATGATTTGAAGAAAAGAGTTCTTACTAAGTTGTCGATTTCGTCTCTTGATCATGGCTTGAAATTGAGAATTATAGCGGCTTGGTTTGGCAACGATAGTCACGTAGAAATGCATTTGTAATATTCTAACTATAGCATAATGAGAGATACATATATACAATTTATTATGGATAGTGATTTATATTTCTCGTGCTTGAGTTGTGTAATGACTTAAGACAACTCAAGCACATAATTTGCTTATTTTTAATGTAGATAATTAAACTATTTGCTTAAATAATAATATCTGATATACTCTGTAAAAATTACAGGTGTTTTATTACAATTGTTAAGTACTTTCTGATAAACAAATGCACATTAAAGTAGGAAGAAAAACTGTCAAGTAACTTTTCAGTTTTGGTGCATGTTTTCCCTTTTAAGCAAAAACTTTCCCTCCATCTATAGATTCCTTTGTAGAAATGAATGGATATTTCTGGTGTAAATCCAATTCTCAAAACGTCATGAGAAGGTGCATATTATGTCAGGGGAAGAATTTCCCAAGCATGTAATTTATGGTTGACTAAAAAAGCCAGCAGTAAAATGAAACCTGATTCTATGGTAGTTGACTTTTATGTGACAAGAACCTTCTCAATTATATTCCCTTAGAATAGAATAATTTCCCACCATGACTATCAAATAAAAAGAATGAAAGTGTGAAAAATGAATATTTGTCACGAATATTTTCTTTTATTTTTTTTATCGATAAAAAAGTTGTTCAAGTTAGTTACTTTTTACTGACGATGAAACTGCTCGTGTTAGTTTGTGTTTTCATTTTTGTTCGATAAAAATGTTATAGTTGAGTCACATGATTAGAATGGCGCTTGATGTGTTCAATGACTGGTAAATTGTCATGAATAAATTTAAAATTGAGATAGAAAATAGTTTTGATGTGTTAATTTTTTCAATATTTCTGCAAAGTAGTTTATCTTTGTATATCATAATTTTTTAACATGTTGTGATGGTTTAGTTTGGTTAAAGTTTTTAAAGTAATTTTTATTGTATTTTATGAAATTTTGCATTTTAAGTTACATTTTTTACGATTGTTTTAGTAATAATAACATCAGCGAAACCACTAAACTAATTTCTCCGTATGTAAGTTATGATAATATGATCTGAAGTTATGTAACTATGAAAATAAATTTTTTTTAATTATATTTCATTTTACCCTATCTACTGGAGTCAGAACACTAATTTAATTTTAAACAGAAATCGATACACAATAATATTTTAAAATTTGACATGTCTTAACAAGCAAACAGAAATCAAAAGCATTTTCCTAAAAAAGATGAATATATGTAGAATTTAATATTAATTACTCATTATATTTAGGCAAATGAAAAGAAACTTAATAAAAAGTGTACTGCCATATTTCGTAAGATATTTCATTTGTTACTAAATTAAATTAAACTGAACCCTGTGGCATGACAGCTCATCCCCCAAAGGGCGGTCGTGTCAAGGACTACAGTGTCCATATATGTTTGCTTGGCCGAAGGTTCTGGGATGCGAAGCATATGTCCCGGTTAGGTGGTCAGCCTAAAGCGAATCCCCCAATGTTTGGTTTCCTAAGCATGCTTGGTACTCAGTTTTATCGACCCACTGAAGGTACGGAAGGATCATATGTTACTAAATAACAGAAAATATTATTCTGGCTTAGGGAACAACATCAACTCTATCATTTTTTATATGTATTAATTAATAAAAATGTTTTATTAAAATACATGTATTATAATTTTATATATTTATAAAAATAAAAACATCTGGAAAATCATACAGTAATGGTTGAAAAAGTTATTAAATTTTTTTAATGTATTACTATATATAATTGAAAAGATTTATTATCAGAGAAATTTCATATTTATTAAATTTCGGAACAAATGTACTTATTTTTCTAAAATTCAAAAGGCAGCAAAAATTTTGGCAATATTTATGTTTTTAAAAAATATTTTTTTTGAATAAATATATATACTTTTTGAATGTAGTTTGATATAATTTATAGTTAAAGAGTTAATAAAATTATAATCTTTTTACATCTTTTTTCAACTTAGAAAGAAAGATTACTTTAAGTGCTGCTGTTTTAAGCATAAAATATTCCTAATTAATTTTACAGTAATGCAGAATAAACACCAACTTATTATTATTATTATATAAATAATTCCATTTCCAATTTAAAAATAATTTTATTATATATCAAAACAAACCAATATTTTAGTTAGGAATAATGATAATTTAATTGTTAAATATTAAAAGTAACAATAATGAAGAAAATTATGAGGACTCTTTAAATTTGACATAAAATATTATACTGTTTTAATATTTAAATATTGCCACTCAAAAGTTTTAACAATAATTTTTCTTACCTTTTTACTAACAACAATCAAATTGTATTTATGCATTTCTAAATCCGGTTTTCGTATTTATTTTAAAAAATGCTTCCTCATAATTTGCGTATTTTTTATTAAAAAATCTTTTCAGTTATACGTTTATCCTTAAGTCGTTTCTCTCAATAAAATTTAAATTTTTATTTGCAAATAATAATAAATTGTTCCAATTTCTATATACTCCTTTAAATGTTTTAACTACTCAAGAAAAATTTTCTTTAATTCTTCTTAAATTATCTTTATACAATCATTTTACCTATCTTGAAGATGGATAAAATGAAAATAACTTTTTATGCTATTCACAAAAATGATTTGCATTTGAATTTTTTTATCATTAGAAGTTTAAGCCGACATAAAAATAAAACGAAACAAATTCTTTATTTTTTATGTCAATTTTGCAGCCATAGCTATTGCTTTATAAAGTTTCAAAATTTACCACATTGATATGATTCAAAGAGAGAATTTTTGTTGAGTCATATTTAGCTGGTTATACCAGAAGAATTCAACCTTTGTGTCATCAAATAACACAGAAATTTTATAAATGAAAATAACTCTATAATTTTTTAAATGTGTCAGTTTCATTTGATAAAAAACAGTTTCTCTTTTAATATTATTGTTTGAACAATTGAAAAAAGGTAAAAAAAAGAATAACAAATAAATACCTTACAAATAATAAAATGCTGCTTATGACGAGGACAATTATTTTTTCTGATATGATTTATTTAAGAGGCTACATGAAAAACATCAACAAAGGTTTTACTGCCTATTTTGGATGAAAATAAGTAAGACTGAAATAAAAATTAATATTATTTAATATTAAAATGATTATATTATTAAAATAATAAAATTTGTTCTGCTCAATTCGGAATAACATTATTAGGAATTATCAGCAATGTGAAAATGTGCTTTAGGTCCCTTGCTTGGCACGTTTTCAAAAATGCCGATGCAATGGCGAAAATTCTACCGCTATTTCAAAGTGAAACTTAATTAGCGACCAATTAAAAGCCTAAAACAAAAGAGTAATTAATGAGCATGCGAAAGAGTAATTAATGAGCAATTAAAAACGCCTCAGATTCGTGAGTTGGCGAAGTAGGGTACCTAAACCGCAAATAAAACCACCAGCTTATCATTTGACATAAACATGTGTGTACACTTTCTTATTTGTCACTGTGATTTGAGTTCTTGTACTAAAAAGAGAGCAGGGAATAAAATTATGTCTCATTAAATAAGATGTCAGATTTTTCAAAAACGATATATTTGTACATACCCTGATAAAATATTTGATCGTTGATGTTTCGTTTACGTTTATATTTTACATCATCTTTTTCTATGTGAAAAAGATCCTTTTCTTTCCGTAACACGAATTCTGAAAATTCATTTGTCGCACCATGCATGAAAGCTTGTTAAACCGTCCATCTCAGGACCGCTTGAGCACCTTGTTACCATTTGACATCCCTTGATTGAGGCATTATTCAGCTATGACCATCACTAGTGGTGCGACTAAGGGATCCTACCATTAGTTATGCTCGTGAATTGGAAATAGAGTAATTCAGGCAACTATTAACGAGGCGCAATCATTAAAGCGAGATTGCTGCTCAGATAGATCCTAATTGAAACGGTCAAATGATGTCGTAAATAGCAGATTCCTGAAATAGACGTTCTTCTCTTTGTATGACTAATGAAAATAAGAGCGTGTTATTATAATTAAGTAAAACAATTGAATAAAAATAGCTACATTTCAAAGAATTTTAATCATTAAATACATGAACTGATGTCAATTTCTAATTCTTAGATAACTGTTAATAAAAATTGTTCATAAAAGAAAATTTAGGAATGAAATCAAATAAACTAATTACTATAGTCGCAGAGCGAATGAATTTTTTTTATTGCTTAGAAATATATTAAAGTTAAATGTGTTTTGCGAATTATGAATTAATCATCATAAATTTCAAACCAAAAACTTTCAGAATTAATTATCGATAAATGGGTGTATGACCGAAAACACAGTTACAATTATGTTTTTATTCTTTGTTAGAAGTATATTTGGAATATTAAAATGCAGTATTTCTACTATTTTAAGTAAACAATTTTCATTTCATCATTCAATGTTAAATATCCGAATGTAATAACATAAGCAATGGTTTACGTCTATAAGGATAAAATAGTTATCCTTGTTTAAAGGATGATAATTTAAAAATATTTTGTATCCCTACTATATGAAATTAAAAGTCTTTTTTTTCACTTTTAAATCAAATATTTTTAAATAAATTTTTATCAGTTAACTTATAAAGTATGCAAATCTTACAAAATATATAAGTTTTTGTAAAAGCAATATTTTTTTCTGAGATTTTTGGAGTTAAATTTTTTTAGTTTGCTGACAATTTAAGAAATCATATTAATTTTCTTAAGAATCGGATTTCATGAATTTATTGATTTCCTTTAAAAGCCAGGATAAGCAATAAAAAGCGCATGGTCATTAATGTTTTTGATACACTTTTAATTTGTGAAAACTTTGATTAACAAGAAAATCTAATAAATAATTTTCTTTCATCTATGGTTCTTTAAAACGTATAAATGGACGATGATTTATAATTTAAAATCATGAATAACGGAAGAGCAAATTAATCACTGTTATTAAATTTTTGTTGCACAGTTCCCTGGATTTAAACGTATTTCATATGATTGGTATGTTTTAATTGAAAGTCTCATAAAATACTGAGTAACCGCGCCTTAAAAAATTTCATATTACATTAATTAAGTACCAGCAAATATTTCAAAACTTACATTTGAGTGACTCGATTATTCAGAAATAACAGTTTCTTGGCTGTGGTTTACTATTTTCATTATTTTCAATTTCCTATATTTCCCATTTTTTAAATCATATTTTTTAAATTAATGAATATATATATATATATATATATATATATTGTTTTTACAACTGAAGAACCCGGTTTTATCAATCTTAGGATTCAATTTTCTCCAACATGTAGAATATTTATTTCAGAAACAAGTTTGTACTAAGGAATATATAAGTTACTCAAAAAGAAAAAAAGAATATGTTCTTTACTGTAGTTTATCCCAGACAAATAGATCTATATGGTTTTATTTGGTCATAAAAAGAACACTTATCGTATGTGTTGAGCTCTGAAAATTATTATGTTTGTTTTTCTAGTTCATTGCACAGGCGAAAAGCCAACATTTGTCAGAAGACTTTTCGTTAGTTTACGACCCGGTTCCCTATCTGCAGTCAATGTCATTCAAGTGCACGAAAGTCCACCTTCGGAATGCTACGAGCAATGCATCAAAGATAAGAACTGTTCGGCTTACTTCGTGGACTATCGGAACAGTTCGTGTCTCCTAATACTTGAAATAAGTAAGGATAAATTTGAGAAGAAATTAATTCCAGATGAAAACAGCAGCTATCATTGGAAAGTTTGTTTACCAGGTAATATTGCTTTTTTTGTTGCAAACCATACTTAAAAGGAAATTAATAAGTTGTCATTTTACATAGACCAAATTATTTAAAATTTAAATTGTGAAAATATGCTTTTTAATACATAAATTTCTAATATTTCATTGATTAATAAGATCATTTTAAAAATAATAATGCGATTACCTTACAATTAATAAACTCTATGGAACGCATTTTATATGCTTCTTTTCAACTCTTTTACAAATTTATTGAAATATTTAACATGTTCTCTGGTTTATGTACTGGATATTATTCCTATTAAGTTATAAAATTATTTGGTTGATGTATATATTAATATATATAACACACGATGAATGTACTAAAGAATATGTATGATAAAATGATTAAATGTGAGATTTGAAATAATTTTATTGCAGACAATTTGATATGAGATATGAGATTTTTAAACAATGAAATATGATTCTAAGTAGTTAGCTGATATGAAACCACGTTCTAATTGGAATTTATGACGTCTACTTTTATTCCATTAATATTGATCTGCTGTAGTGTAATGGCTAATCGCCATAGATCTCAGCGTATTGGCAGCTCATAATTTTCAGTGATTAATTCCGCTTCACTTTTGGATCAAATGCATGGAGAGCTTTAAGCCATCTGTCTCAACCAGGCTTTATTTTACAGATTCATATAATTATTTCAGCTAATTTGTTGATTGTGGAGTATAAACACCTAAGTTGGCAGGTCACATTTAATTATCTTAAGTAAAATTTTTTATTGGTTCCATCCACCCGCCGCTGACATTTTCCTTCATAGTACATCATCCAGGAGTCAATTTTCAGGAAAAAAGTGCCAGGCTCATACGACTTACTTATATATGGACAACATCCGTGCGTTTTATGCTTTTCCGTGACCTTATAAGGTCACCAAATTTTTTTGCCCTTTAAAAATGTCTATGATAAGGTAGACCACTTAATATCGTGGATCTGTGATTCAATTTCAGCATCTCAAAATATTTTAGAATTGGAGCGACATTTTGATAGATGCTGGAAGTAATGCTACAATTGATGAATGCCTAAGATGACATTTAGAAACATTTTCCTTGCTTACATAAATATATAGAAACATATATCGTTACGGAGGTCGATTTCATCAACCATTAATGAAAATAATAAATGTGCAAGTATTCGTTGTTGATGAGTTCTATGGTCTTGAAATTTCTATTAATTTATTTCAGACAGTATATAATTTCAAAGCAGGGTAATTCTTTTGTTTGCAAACAAGTGTAAATAACTGAGAAGACAGGCAAAATAACTGGTTTTCCTATAGTTATTTATAACATATTGAAATATATTCGTGCATTTGCGACCAAGTTGGTTATGTTTCGTATACATGACAAAATAATTTTACGTTGCATTGCGAGCAGTATTATATATGACTATTTGATCTGACTAAATATTAAATAAATTAAGAATAATTGAATTAAAATAGTTTAAAAAGTTCTTAAATTTCACATTCTCAATTAAATTACCATTATCTTTGTTTGACTTCCGTAAAAATAAGACATTTCTTTTACAGAAACACGCTGTGACCATGAATGGGTTTTTGATGAAGTCCAAGATGTCCAATTATATCACTATTTGGACAAAACTGTACCTGATATCAATTCCAGTTCTGTGTGCATGATGCTCTGTCTTAATGAATCTTTGTTTACTTGTCGATCAGCAAAATACGACGAATCCAGGTCAGAATGTATTTTAAGTCGTCATGACCGGCGTACAGCTGCCGAAGTCTTCCGCCAGTCACCCAAATCTAGCTCCATTCTGTATCTTGAGCGACAATGTGTAGAAGGTACAATTAAAAATACTTATCTTTAAGTAATAATTCTGATTTGTTTTCCCTGTAAAAGATACGATAAATTTCTAAGTAACTTCCTTACAAAAAGTTATAAATAATGAATTTAAATAGTTATTAATTATAATAAAGATCATGCAGTTATTTTTACTTAAGAGTGAGAAAAAAAGTCACCGTATCTTTAAATCTCTGTTGTGCGTAAATCATTTTTTTGTAAAAAGTACTTGAAACAGGATTGTTTTCAATGATAATTAATGATCCATTGAGAGATTTATTTATTCATGCATCATTTAAGTTTAAAATACTGTAAAATAAAGCGCATTCAGTAATGCTACAATACATTTCTAGGTACATCAAAGGATTTAAGTTGCCATAAATATTAATTTTCTATTTTGAGAAGAAAAAAATTATTATTTAAACTCATTAGAAATTATTCTAGCGGTCATGAAATGTAACAATGGCGTTATAATTAGTATTTATTCAAGATTTTCTAATTTATGATTAGTCGAAATGTTGTAACAAAAAAGATAAATGTTTAGTTAATACATGTGTCACTAGGAGAAAACAAAATTGCGTCTTCTAAAAGAAATTTGTGAGGATTATTCAAAAATTCTTGGAATTACTTGGAAGCTTATTATTATCATTGAATTAGTCCTATATTTACCAAATTATGAATGATTTAAAAAAATCCTGCATTAATTCTTTTAGTATCAATGCAATTTATTAATAAAATTGAAATAATAAAAATATGAAAAAAAATTAGACTTTAGTATTTTATTAATTTAAGCTTAACTAAATAATCCGATATTTGACGATATTACAAAGGTTGGAAATAACATATATATATATTAAGCCTCATAAATTAACATATAAAAGGAATACACATATTTTTAGGAGTAGATTTTATAAATGTTTTACTTATATAATGCTTTGATTAGTGATAATAGTCAAAGCATTTTGTTAAAAGTACAGAAATAAATTAGTTAAATAATCAATGAACGAATTTCTTTGACGAAAATTCTGAATTTAGAAATTTATATTTCAGTGCATAAGAACAATATGTATGTGAATACATTTCAATCAAACATCCTTAATTTTACAATTAGCTACTGAATTCAAATGCAAAATAAACTTCTATTGAATAAAAAAGTGAATAATTGTCACCTCTTTATTACAAACCCACGCAGATATAAATATTTTAATAGTATTTCTAAACTGAGATCATTTCTTTCTGCATATAAAATATTGATTTTAAATGTAAATATATTCGATCTGAAAAATCTTTTATCACTAAAATTTCTACTTTATGAAAATTTAGTTAAGAGAAAAAAAAATTTATATTCTCAATTAATAATACCATGAAGTATTTTATTTACAATTTTATAGGCATTTTATGTAAAATATAAAATATTATTTAGATTTATCTATAAGAAATATACATTGCTAATGTTCATTTAGGGAATCGATATAGATTTGTAAGATTTAGTTGCACTATTTATAAGTATTGATTTTTTAAAAGACAATTCTCAATAATAGAGAAAGTAATAAGGTTGTACACTTTAATTCTTAGAAAAATTGTGTCGTCGTCAGCTGGAAGTCATTACTTTGTCATCAAAATGAAACTTTAATTAATTAATAATTTTTCATACACTAAGACTGCGAAAATGTATCGAAAATGCGATAAACAAAATTACATTAAGAGAGAACAATCAGCTGTTGACTAAATATAAATATTAAATTAGATAAATTTTCAAACATCTTTTGAATTTAATTAACAGTACGGATTTTAGAAACATTTTAAATGTTACTACTACTAATAATAAATAAATAATTGAAAAATACGATTAATGACTATACAGTGGAATTTTATAAAGTGTAGAAAATCTCTGTAAGTTGGAAAGGTATTCTGTCACGATTTTTTTTCACATAACTGTTTTGATATTAAAAAACTTAGGATGTAAAAATTTTTACATTTTTATTCAAGTAAATGCTTTTAATTATCTAAAATTCACATCAGCATAAAATCAAGAAACTGAGTTAACATGGTGATAATCATAAATAATTTCTTATATCTGTTCTCCATATTCGGTTAAAGTTTCTTAATCGTTATCAATTATTCATAAAAATATGTGTGATCCATAAATATGAGTTACTTACTAAAACATACATTAAATACACTACATGAATTATTATAATTATTTCAATATATACTATGGTCGCTATCAATGTAGTCATAATTCAAACAATAAAAATTTCAGAATTATTTCTCGATATTTTTATCGAAAATAAGAGCAAAAAAGAAGCTTTAAATTTGTAACTTTGGATAGCAATCTAAGACTTATCAAAGAAATATATTTCTAGTATCTCATAGCTTGTTTCTAGGAGTAAGACATTTTTAATTATTTAATTTCTGAATCATTAAGTCTACTGTATTAAAAAATTATAGAAAATTTTCTAAATGAATTCACTGTCATTACTTTTCTTCAGAGCCCCAAGGATGCCAGTTTCGCAGTCGCCAGTCTCGTGCCATACTGAGGCGACACAGGCATGTCCAAGTGGTCAACAATGTCACCTCACGCATCGACTGTGAGCTGGCGTGTCTTCACTCTGCTCCATTCCCCTGCAGGTCCTATCAATTCAGCAGCAACCCAGCCATTTGTCTGCTCAGTCCGGAAGACTCAGCTTCGGAGTTGGGACCCCTGGAACCTCCCTACAAGGACACAAATGCAGCTGTTGATGATATCATTGGAGGAACTTTCTTCGAGAAGGAGTCTTGTGTGGATGGTAAGCTTAAATGATGACTATATCTTTCACCCGTATTTTACTTGTTGAAAAATTATAAAATTTTTTAAACATTTCAAAAATATTTTAATATTATTCTGAGCTTTTGGAATTATAATTAGCATCTTAATTATACTCGCAGAAAATCAGTACATCAATCTAAAATATTTCTATCTGTCAAAAATAATCTTTAATAAAAAAATTTGTTACACAGTATCTTGGTATGTTTCATCATTAAATTTAAAAGATCTAATGTAAACTCTTCAAGCAGTATGAGCATATTTGATAAAGAAAAAATGATATACAATCAGAGGTTTCTCAGTGATGCTAGAATGGATCAGTGAGCGATGCTAAACGCGTTGTCAAGATCTAGGTTGAAAAACCATTGTCAAAGTATAAAACTGTTAGGAAAAGAATCAACATGTCTGGTACAAAACCAGATTTTATTATCAGTGACCTCTTTTTGTGTTCAGTCCACCTGTGACCGCAAGAACAAATAATAAGGCATTCAAAAAAACCATGTTTGTCCTGGCAATGGTCATTATATCTATTTACCTCTCTTTAGCTTAAACAATGTGCTAAGCTATTTAATGTGCTTAAGCACTCTTCTTAATTGAGGATGTTTAATATCTATTTGAAACATATTCATTAAATTAATATTACTTTTAGTGAATATCATTTGTAAACTACAACCCCAGTACCTGCAAAAACGTGCTGTGTTGAATAAATTTAAGTGTTCGGGATTATACTGCATTAGAGACAAAACTGACAATGTGGTCAATTTTCTATTAATAGGCTGATTCAATTCAGAATATGTATCATCAAATCTGTTTATGTACCAGTAAAAGCATAATATTTCATCTCGAATATTTACTATTGATGAAATGTATGTACGTACCAGATTATGTATGAAACAATCAGAAAAGAAAATAATTACTATCAATTATTGGTTTTTGAAATATTTATAACATTATTTGTTACATCTAGAGTAAAATAATCATAATTGCTATGATGATGATTTGTTATACAGTGCTAAGAAAAATAATTGGCTTTTATAATCCTCTCAATTTGAATTTCCTTGTTGATAATATTTCTTATTAAAATGTTTCGTCCAATTATAGCACATCATTATTTTGCAAAAATATGTTTTTTTTTCAGCAAATTTCTTAGTGCTCATTTAAGTTAATTTTTTTTAAAATTTTGCTTTCTTTTAAAAATAGGACTGATATAATTTATCTAATGTTTTTAATATTTCATTTCTGTAGTTATGAAAATAATTAAAATGATAGAAAAGCAGTTTAAATGTTAAAATTTTGAAAACTTAAAAAGATAATTTAAACTATCATGTATTTTAAGAATATACAATTTCATAAATTCATAATTTAAAGATTTTTTTTACATACATCTCATAAAACTTCTTATCATAATGAATAAAAATATACAGGCAGTAACAGAGATGTCACCATAACAGGGTATATTTTAATGTTCCAAAATTATTCGCATATTCTGTGCATCCATTTTTCTTTCCTATACAGAATATAATTTACATATTTCTCGTATTCAAATTTGATATATTTGTTTCATTTTTAAAGTATTATTTTTCATTCTTGCAAATAAAAAAATTATTATAAATGCATTCCACAAATTTAACATCTTTAGAAATATGTGGTAATTTTCTATGTGGAATATGTGGTAATATGTGGTATGTGGTAATTTTCTTTTCATTCGATACTATTAACACAGATTTGACTTGCTTCATTTGTAAAGTGGATAGAAAAATAATACGCTAACTTCTTAGTTTTCTATTTTCAACAATCAATTGTTCGGTTAATAATCCACCTCGGTCATGGATACTTTTAGTGATTCTAAATCCATCTTAAACTGTAAGATATAGATTAGTTAGTATTCTTGTGTAACAAATAATAGTAAATCAGCTAGGAAACTACCAATTTGGTAACTACAATTCAACTTTATTGTCAAAATTACTACCCGTCAACCGAAGTCTCAAATAATCCCAATAATTTAAAAGGTATTAAAATATTTTTCACAAAATGAAAGGGTAAGAAATGCTTTTTATTTTGGTGAATATTTATGAGTTTTCCTCTCACCAATGTTAGATATGCATTGTCTTTATATATAAATAAAATTTGGTCTTTATGTATAAATAATTATTAAATAAAAGTTAATTTATGTGATTATATAATATTATTTTGTAATGATAAACAAATTTTTAATTTTCAAAATTTTTTATTAAAATCTGATTAGAATGTACACTTATTTTGAGACAAGTAGATTTAAAGTTTATTTTATTGGCATAGAATTATTTTCTGTATTTAATGTTTCCTCATCTATTGCAGTGAACGTGAAGTGTGGTCCCAGCTACATGGATGCAGTGGTTCGAGTCTCCACTCCCTTCCGAGGCAGGGTCTACGCTGCCGGACATCCTTATGACTGCTACTCAGTATCCGTTTCAGATGATGGCTACGTCACTCTTTCAATGTCCCTGCATGGACGGCAATGTGGAACGCGGAACCTTGTAAGTTGCTTGTTGTCTAACATTCCAGCTTCTTCAGTGAAATGTGAAAACACTCCGACTTGTTCCGAGTCTTTTTCGAGTCTTCAGCCATGCAAGTAAAGAGATGCTAATTTCCGATAAAGATACCGTGAATGTTATATTTGATGGATTCCATTTCCGTCTCTCGAGTAGAGAAATGTTTTTTTCATGGATTATAACAGGGAAAGTCACCAGCATAAAAACTTTCGATTTTCATTTCCAATTCAGTTTATTTTCGTAACATTAAACACTTTATACTTGATTTCCATTATCTTATTAAGTTCTTTTTAGTGTTTAGTACATGAATCAGTCCATTTCTGAATTATTTTCGCTAATTGAATAACCGATTTTGTTGCTACCGGCCACCAAATGTTTGAATCAAGTAAGGAGATTTATCACCTTTCTCGCCAAATGCAAACATTTAATTGTTGATGTTGAGTGACGATATAGCAACCAAAAGTGTTGCTTATCATTATTTATCTATTGCATAATTCTACAAAAGAATAAAATTTTCAAAAACATTTAAAATTTTATATGCTTACGTGTTTTTTTCTATAGATTTATAATTAAAAATTTGGGCGTGTAAAATGTATTATTAATTATAGTTACAATAAATTTTGCAGATTAATATTATTAATATATACGTGATAGTATAAAGTTTGAGATATATATTTAAAATTGAAACCCTCCGATTGTAAATCTATTGAATGTTATGAAGCATACACCATTTGCAGACCATGGGTACAGACAATTGTTAAATGACACCATGGACAATATGAGCAATTAGACCATGTAAAGAATTTTATTATAATTGTAATTTTTTCCCGTATAGTGTTTCTGTTCTTTGTTTAAATCTTAATATTGTATGCACATTAAACAAGAACAAATGAAAAAGGTAAAATTAAGAAATTTAACAATGCCAAGTTAATAATTATAAATAAAAAACCCAATACTTACTTTCGAAATCAAGTTTAAGTGTCATTCCCTCCTCTTTCTTTTTGTAAAAGATACATTTTTCCGTGATTTATTAAATAGAACGAATATAATAATATTAAAACATTAGAGGTATGCATTAGTTATTCCTGAAATATTAATACATTTATTTTTTTAATAATATTAAAGTATTTTAAGCTTTAACTATAACTTTACAAACTATTTCTTTTAATTTAAACTGAAATTCCTTTAATAAAATATAATTTTGTATTCTGAACTGAAGGAATACAGAAATAATATAATATAGTTACTGTGTAATTGAATTTTTCTACGAATATACAATTCCTTTCAATATCCCTTTGGGGATTATTATAATTAGAAAAAAAGGACTTTCCTCCAGCACTTGGACACTTGAATAGCCTAGCATTTTCACTTAAGCAAATTATTAGTTAGTACTATTTTCGTCTACTGAGGGAGCTCTTGTCAGTCGTCTTATTATAAGTGTATTATTAGGGTGGTAACTCCTTTCCTAATATCAAAGGGTTAGATATTTGCATAAAATACGCTTCCTACGGTCATCACCGCCTGCGTCACTGATTGCCTATAACGTATTTCATTATTATTATTATTTCTAATCACGATTCCAATCAAAGTAAAGATTGTGATAAAGAAAGTCGAAAATTACTATTCGAAATGTTTTGGAACCAAATCAATGTATTTATTCCTTTAATCAATGACTGAGTCGGTTGGAAAAGATGAAGAAGGGTGTTTGGATGAAAAAATAAAAGATTCTGTTACACGGTATTTGGGAAGCGAAGATTTTTGGAAGTCAGAGAACAATTTTTTAGAGCATATTAACTTATCAGTGTTGGTTTTTAAGAGATCAAATGACTGAGAGATATATTTTAGTAATAAGAATGATATTTTTCCATTCTTTATTGATTTGAATTTCGTGTTTGGAATATACTGGTAAAAAAAAGCATGTTATTATGTCAGCATATTAAGAAAAATTTCAAAAAATGATCAAAAGTTGTTTTACCAAACTTTGCTTAGCGACAATGTCCATTAAATACACATTGATCAAATGTTAGTTGCTCTGATGTCCATTTATGAAGTTTATTTAGCGATTTATTTTCTATTTCGTGACGAATTTTTCACAGAATAATATTTATTTTTGAACAATTCATGTATTTAACTCCCCTCTCAGATATGAATGTTTGAACTGGTGTCAAATTCACTTTTATCAGTAGATTCCAATCGAATCATCTCTTATATGCAAACATTAGCCGTAGAGCAATCAAACTAGCTGTAAAACTAACTGTAGAGGGTAGAATATGAATGTAAAAAATAATCTATTAATTTTTAATAAATTTTACATGATGAATCGAACTCATGTACTGATTTTTCTTTATTTCAAAAACATTTGTTTTCTCTAAAACAAATTCCATGCTCGTTGATAGTTGTTTTTGATGGATAAAAAGGAAACATTTTTGCAAACTTTTTTTATTTGGTTATCTATGATATAATTTTTATATTCTACCCTTGGTAATGTTATCAGTATAAATTTTGAGGTTTTTATGTCTCAGAAACATTTTGCCACGGTTGTTGATGTGATTATAAACTATAAGAAATATAAAAGTTAGACTCAACATTTGATTCCTATATTTGAGATTTTACTCCCCCCATCCTTAGAATTTGTTGCCTCTATAACTTATTTATATCTTCTCAATCTATTTTCTACAATATTTTTACATAATACTTTTTAAAACAATAGGAAGTAATATATAAACCTTAGAATTTCCTTAAGATTTTCAATACAATATATATAATATTTCATTTTCGGAAAATAATATTAGAATGAGAGAAATTGTATCTAAAAATAATTTGTCTCTTTCTAATATTATTTATATTAGAATGAGACAAATTATTTATGTTTTTTAGATTTGTTTTGAAAACAAACTTAATTTGCAAAAATCAGTACCGCAAAAACTAAACAGGTATTCCTAATAAAATAAAAACTAGATTTGAATTTTGATATCTATAAACATCGCTTGTTATCACCATGATGACGATTATTATAACTCTAAATAATCGTCATCAAATATCAAATGATTGATGCGATTTCTTATTGATTCATGTGAATAAAATATGATAGATGGGAACGTCCAGCCATTTATTAATAGTTAAAAAACTCCAAAATATGTTTTGTCTTTTATAATGTATTTATATTTTTATTAGTTATGTCTGTTAGTTATTGATTTAATTTTTATTAATGTGTTATATGATAAAGATTACAATACTTTTTACAAATAATTTTAATTTATTATAGTTATTTATATGTATAATACAAAATCCTTGAATTATAACAAATATTTTAAGTTAATAATTGGAAATACAGATAATATCAAGGTTATAAATAAAATATAATCATCAATTCACATGCCCTTCAACTTTATGAAACTGTCATCATTGGACTTGATCAAAAGCAAGGCCTCTTCTATGTGGACGTAGACAAATTTAAAAACTATTTTTGAGCAACTAAATCGAATTCTTTTTCTTCGAAAGACACAATAGTGTTCTCAAGTGACGTATGAGGCAGGGGTCACGAGCACTATAAGCTTACTAGCGCCATACTCAGTGGAATGCATTATTGAACTTTACGTAAAAGGGATGTTGTGACCGCCTGTCATTAAGCTCCAAATGTTTGTTTTAAATCACGCGAGCTCTGTTAATTAGGCTTTTTACTGCACACTAAAACCGGTCATAAGTTCTGCCACCGAACGCAATATTTCAATCTCACTGAGGCCAATCAGAAAGGGGATAATCGAACCACTGTTATTTTCAACGCGATTCTTGACCTTGATAGAAGACGATTTGAAAAGAAATCGCTTGCATTTTCATCCCTGGAAGGGTGTTAATTGAAGTCTGAGTGAGGTAACGGTAAAAGGAAAAGGAATGAGGAGAGTTATTTTGCAAATTTATTTCGGCTGAATATGATTTGAAACATCAAATGAAACTAGAACTTAATAGTTTTTTGAACTAGTAATAAATCACAACATATTTTAACGTCTGAAATATTTTATACATCTTTAGTCTTTCTATTCTTTATTAACTGATTTTAAAACAAATTCTTAAAAATTTCTTTCATTAATATATGAGATAATATTTCATAATGCAACTAAAATATTTAAATGTTTTCATGTATGAATTTAAACACATTGACAAAATTAATAAAAAAGAAATTTATTGTACTGTGAAAGTACTTTTACCTATTTTTACTGTGCCCTCCTTTTTCTCAAAATCCTTATTTAAATATTATCTCCAAAAAGCGGTTATTGAATACTCTCAATAGATTCTGTGTACTGTATCCACCCCACTATGTATAGTGTTTATAGCTGAAAACTGTAATAAGTTTTTTGAATACCATCAGTACATTGCCTACTGGGACATCTTTTTATAGATAATGAGTCTTAGCCGCTTATCACAATAGAAGGAAGGAGTCTAGGAAAACTGGCAAGCACCCACCTCAATAGACGTCCATACTATTCACCAGTTGTTAACAGCAACTAAGCCTAAAGCTGAAACTTTCTACTTATAGGAAAATGGTTTTATGTCTAGGACATAGTGAATGTATTCTGAAAGAATATACTTATGCATCGCAAACTTTACACTACAAGTATAAAGGGGTAAAGCCATGAATTTAAAAAAAAATCTTGTAGTTTCAATTCCTGTCTAATAGACATCGATAAATGTTTCATTTCTGCGCAATATAGATATATCTAACAGAGTAGAGATTATATATATATTATATATATATATATATATAGTCCTATTATATATAAAAAGCGATCGCGAAAACAACTTGTTGCGTATGTTTTAAAAAGATTTTCTGCTCTGCTTTTATTCTTAAGCTTTTAGACTAACCCTAAAATGAAACCAAACAGCATCTGTTGAGAATAATATAAAATATTTGAGAGTTTTTTTCAAAAATCTGAGAACTGAGATAATATATGATAAGTCATATGTAAATTAATAAGGTGTTTGATAAATATTTATCACGAGAGTTTATTAACAAATTCATGTGCTCAAGGCACATTATATTTTATAATTAAAGGAAAAGAAGGATTAACAATAAGTGTTTTTCCCTCTAAATTTCCGTGCCCGAATAGTAAGTTCAAAGCATTTAGGAATAAAATTACGTTCCATTTTAAAAATTGACATTTCAGAAAGAAAAATAATCAACTGCTAAAATTTTACTTATTATAATTATCCATATATTATTAGAATAATCACAAAATGATATTAAAATTCGATTAACAAATTAACTTCTCGTGAAATTTAGATATTCTTAAATATGTGTGTTATTATTTTATTTAATTAATTTAAATTTTTCTTATGAAACATTTTAACTTTGATATTACAAAGGAAATTTTTCCAAAGAAAAGTCAAAAATAACAATATAGAATAAAAACTATATATTAAAAAGTAACTAAATATATAATGAAAAGTTAATATCTTACGGAATTTACAGCATTTTGACCTTAGCGAAGGAATTCTAAAAAAGTTATAAAATAAATATTAAACGAAAATATCTAACAAATGGGATTCCATTAATAAAGTAAATCCTGTAAATAAAGAGCTTATTTGCTATGTTATTCATTAAAATACTTAACATTCCTTTTTCATTCGCACATTCATCGGAAAAATTTAATAAACAAAGAGACACTGTGTATGTTTCGTAGCATATGACACACAATATTTTTACTAATTATAGCAGGTGATATACGAAGGACACTTTTAATGAAGGCATTTACGTCGAAACGTTAATCAGCAATGTCATTAGTTCTCATCTTTTATTTAATGAATGAAAATAGAGGCCTTTTTAAAGTGAATTCTTTTGGAAAATAAGGAATAGTTTAATGACTTTTCTCAGTAACTGACAAAGAAAAATAAACAGCATCACTTCACTATGATAATATATACATGTAATTGTTGCAACGTGTTATGTAATTAATACATACAATGAATAATCTGAGTTTTAAATTGACTTTTTATGTTGTAAGTGTACCTAAACATAAGATTTAATTGTAACATTCATAAATAATAATAATTAAAAATAATTAAAAAAATAATTTAAAAAAATTTTTAAATAAAAATAATCAAAAAATAACGAACAGTCTAAAAATTTGTAAAATAGCAACAATTCGGTTTTGTACATGACTTACTTATGCTCAGATACATTTTTAATAACAATATAAGAAAAATTCATGTTAGCATATACTTTGTTTCCTTCATTATTACAATATATAATTAAAATGCAGAAAAATATTAAGCATTCAATTCCTTACTAAAAAAGATTGTATGTAAAGGGTTTTTTTTTTATGAAAAACATTTTACACATAATCCTTAATTATAAATCAATAAATTGTTGTATATTTTACGGTATATCACATGAAAATTCATATTATTTTTTTCTTGTACTTTACATTTTTAATTATTCTATATAAATGTTATTTACTTGACCACAAAAATAATATTTTATTTTCCTTTCAGTCTGCATGTATTTTAAAATTGATAAATCGTATTAGTAACAATCTAACAGATTTTCATGCAGCGAGGAGCACTCATATATCACAAAAAAGAAACTAAAAAAACTCATAAGCAGTCATACTTAATGTATTACCATTCAAATAATTGAAATCTATATCCACTGTCAGTGAATTTCAGGGAGTTTCTATAAATATGTGACACTTTATCCTAAAAAGCGTTATCCCATTATGAGAACATTTTACGATGTTAGAGCATCATACGGTGATTTTTTTTACTATGTAATTAAAGATTTGTAGTTGTCTTTAAATCTCTTTGTTACCAAGTATTTCACGCCATGTACAGCTATCCATCTAACTTAATTTATGCGCTTATTTAAAGTAACTTTACTTACGAATTATGATTTTGATTTACATTGCTAATGCATATTAAAAAGTACGAGAGATTAAATTACTCATTTAATTTCTGAAATGAATACAAAAGATAGATTTCGAGAAAGAAAATATTCGTGTTAAAATTTATTTTTCTTCAATTACCTACTCATATTTTTAAATTTATTATTAATTATAAAATAGGATATATTTTGTGTGGATACATATAATTTTTTAAGGAGTTTTAAATATTTCTCTGATCTATAATTTCAAAATGGTATAATTTTCAATATATAGTATAGTTTCAATACATAATATAGTTTCAAACATGTTTGTTTTAACTCTGTAAGTCATTGCCCTCTAAAGAACTGCTGCTTCTAGATTTAATTAAATCTCTTGTATTTTTTTCAAGGTACAAAAGTAAAGAAACAAATTATACTGCCGTTTAATTTACATTAAAATTATATATTTATATATATGAAAGGGAAATCAATTAAAGTGCTTCTCTTATTCTTCATTCAATGTAAATAATTAATCTCCTAGTATATATTCTAATAAATTACAAAAAAATTGCTTTTTTTATTCATATCAAATCAATTTTAAAAGCATGTTAAATCATCCTAAATAATTCTCCCACAAAAAGCATTTGTTTATCTTAATATCAAGTGATTTAGCATAAATAGCACATAAAATTATTAGAAGCCATTGAACTATCTAATTATATTCTATACAAGAAAACCATATAAACGTTTAGTGTTAGAAGAAGCATTTATTCTTTGTTTTTGGAAGAGGGAAAAAAATTTCACATCAAGCGATCATTGCCACCTGCATCATCAATATCACCAATCCTTTCCGTCTTGTGTACCCTATTCATTTGCTTCAAGCTTTCATGGCAAGATTTAAAACTTTCGCTCGCTCCTCCCACGTTCTGGTGGCGATTAATAACAACTTTTTTTTTTCTCGAGCATTCTCTTAAGCGATTATGTGATAGGTTTATAATCATAGGTTTACCGGAAGGAACCATTTCCCGGCCATTCAGTATGCATCGAAGATCTGATGTCCTGATTGCATGCCTTATGCTAAGACAGCGCGCTCGCTTAAAATGTTAATAAATCAAAGGGGTGGTTCCAGTTTGCCTCGGGAGGATCTTTTCAATTTTTTTCTTTTAACTTCTCAAAGACCAGAAGTACGTGGTCTGCTATTAAAACAATGAAAAGATGGCTTTCTTGGTCATAGAATGGGATTTGAAAGACCACCAGCGAAAGGTAGTTAAGTTTTCAGCATCCATTCCTCAATGCGCGCTACTTGTCTTTGCTTACATCGCATGTTGTTGTTGAATGGGATGAATTGTTGATGTTTGAACTCAAGTATACTTTATTTACTAAAATGCTAATTATTGAATGTTCAATTGCCTTGCAATAGCTTATGCAGCATGAAATATCGAAATACTAACCGCTTTACTAACAAGTGACTTTGTTTTGTTACATGAAATATTTTGAGCGATTAAAATGTTTAATTCAGAAAATTATGTATTTAACCACACAAATAAGTATTTCATTGAATCTAACTTTGTGTTTGTTATTCTAACTTTGTCTTTGTAACTATAATGTTTGTATTCTTTTTATTAAAATGGATGATTTTGTTTTCAAATTCTCATAAATAATATTTTTCAATGTATGTATAATTTTTTCTTAGTATATCTATGAAAAAAATACAAAATCATCAAATAAAAAATACTTAACACATTAAAAAAATAGCTATCTCAATAAATTAATTTAATTTCATATATTCCTCTCGTGATAATGTGTGTTTTCTACAATTCTAAGTAAAATTCAATTTCTCTGTATTTCCATAATTACTTATTTTATTTTTAAAAAAAAAACCCACAATCACCAATTGCTAACTTTAATTTGTTTAAAATTGTATCATATTATTATTAAATCATCACATCTCAACATAATCAGCATAATTTTATTTGTTATAAAATAATAGAAAATACGTAATAAAATTTCGAACTTTTGTTACCTAAAATTGATTTCTTTCCCATAATGAATTTGAAGTATTTTTATATAATTTTTTACACGAAAAATACACACTGAATGAGAACATAAATTTCTGAAAAAAAATTTTCCCGAATTTCATAACTTTTTTTTTTACCTCTTGATTTTGTAAAACCGATGATTATGTTCTATCGAGTTTCGAAATCAAGGGCAATTTTCCTCCATTTCATTGGCATTTCAAAATCACTTTCAGATTTCTGGAGAAATCATGTGATTATTTTGACAATCCTACGCAAAACGTAATATTAAATCATCAATAATTAAGTTTATAAAGATAGATAAAAAAAATATTACTACTTTAGGAGCATATGAAAATGGCAAAACAGAGTATCATCGACGTAATAAAAATTTTTACAACATGCCTTTAACCCATAAAATGATTCACTGTATTATATTCCTGAAAGTAAGAGAACTAATAAATGTTCTATCTTCTGATTTTATATTTAGACATTATGCATCGTTACTATTGTAATTGAAACATTAGATTACAATTAAAAAAAAGGCATCTTTCGACAAGTTTTCGGTAACAATAAAAATCCATCGATTAATTTCAATCTAGTTTTACTTATTATATCAGTTGTAAATTACGAATAAATTTACTTTTTTTCAAAAAAAGCTAAGCAATAAAGTATAATCATTCACTAAAATATAAAATATACAGAATCAATGTTATACAAAATTTGTATATAATTAAAAAATGAAAATGGTTTTCATATATTATTATTACACATTTAATTAAAACATTTATTAGAACAAAGTTTATTCAATCATGCAAAAATTTTGCTGTTTCATTATAATCAGAAGTAATAAATTATATCGATTTTAAATCACTAGATAAAAAATTGCTTATGAAAGAATTTCTGTAAGAAGTTTTTAACTACTTTAGAACACTTGTTCTCAAATCAACTCTCAGAATCAATTCTCCTATTTCTTTCTTTTTTTATAAGTGAACTATGTACAATTATCACTTCTGCAATTTTAATACATAATTTTATTATTTATAACTTCTACATAATTAATTCATAGTTTTTTTAAAGTGAATAATCGCTATACTATACTAATTAAAGTAATCAATAGCAATATTTTAATCGATTAATTTTTATATAAGCGAACGATATGATTTGCTCTAATTTTTATGTATGACTATGAATTTAAATATGAATCGATTTCTTCTGAGATTATGCAAATTAAGCTAGTAGTCTGAATCAGAAGTACAAAAATAGTAACTTATATTTATATTCCTAAAATTGTAGATCCAACGAGAAACAGCATTTGGTTCTTGAGTTTAAATTAAAAAAATTATTTTATTTTTTTCAAAAAAGCGAATTCTTATCCAGAGATTGCACCCGATGCAATCAAATTGTGTTAAACTATCAAGAAAAGGGCATTTACCCTTTGAGAGTAAATATCCCTTTTAATGGTAATTTGACAAAAAGTGAATTCCCTTCTCATATTTAGTCCTCTCCAAAGAGAATATATTCCTTACAAGAAACCTACTTCTCCTTGCCATAGTCTATCCCTGGAATACTCGCTGGTGTGGAAAATGAAAGATGATTCTTCCTTAGTCGTCGATGACACAACTCGACCGTAGTTCTAAATTAGTAGTTAGACATATATAATGTCTTTCAGTAAACCAAAAGAAAACATCTATCTATGTATATTTGTCCGGTTCATAAAATAAATGAAGAATTTTAGAAAACAAATACATCTAAATTGAAATTCTGGAGAATTAATAATTTATAAACTTTTTTTCCTTTCAATTTTAGGGAAATGGAACTTTTGTGAACAGCGTTGTGGTTCAACACCACCCTTTCGTCCTGCGCACTTCTGACAGACGAATCGACGTCGCCTGCGATTATGAGGAGATGAAATTGAAGGTCAGAGGAGCCAAGGGAGTGAAACAAGGGTAAGTGTGATAATTCAAATTTTATTAAATTTTAATAGAGTATTTAATACAACAAAAAAGTTCCATGTAGTAAAACCTCTGGAAAACTAGAAAAGGAAACCATATGAAATATTTATTTATATTTATGTCTGGATAATATTATTCCTTATAAATTTTTATTTTCACCAATCATTGAAATATAAAAATAGTACTAAGTTTTTTAACATTCTATTAATATAGCATATTTTGACTTGTATGTTTCTTTAAAAAAAAGAAAAAAAAGAAAAAAAAGAAATAATTATTAATTTCTTTCAATAAAATAATATATAGCACCCCTGATTCATGAAAATCTGTATTGAAATATTACCAGTAAAAAGTGGCATGGAATATTTGTATAAACAATAACAAAATATGTTGATTTTTTATTAGTTAGAAAGACAAATGTCAGATAAGATATATATTCCTAACTGTACAAAGTTCATTACACAATTTATACTATTAATGTTTAGGCAGAAATTCTACGCTATGGTATTTATAGGATTACCAATCTGCATTAATAAGAATCTTTTCTAATTGAATTTTATAAAAATTATTTCAAGTTGTTAAAGTTAACCAGTATATCTTTTCTAATTGATTTTGATGAAATTTTTATAAATTTCATTCAAATTGTAAATTTTGAATTTTTAATAAATTCAAAATGTGAACACAGTAATAGGAATGATTACATTGACAGTCTGCTACAAAAGAAATTATAATTTATTTTTATATAGTTTTTCTCTCATCTGTGACGAATGTTTTAACTGAAATAGCTTCATGGTATTCACGATGCTCTTAGCTATTCAACATTGAGAATGACCGCATAAATTTTCTTCCTCGATAATTAAACACAAAGAATTTAAAGTATTGTCATTGTTAAGGTGTGATTAAATATCTACAATCTTGATAACTAATGAGAAATTTCTCTCTTTCACAATGGTCTACAATATAAATTACAATGATCAAAAAAACTTGTAAAAGAGCTTTTGCTGGTTCTTCCTTTTTCAATTTGAGATATACAAGCTCAAGTAATTAGTATTTTAATTACGGACTTATCTGCTATGTAATAGTTACTTCATGATTTTTTTTCCATCAAAAATTAGAAGACAAGTAGATTTATATTTTTAAGACTTACGATAACTTTCGTGTTCATAAAACATGTTAATTTTCAATTAATTAAAACAATTTAATTCTTAATATAGGAAATAATATTTTTTAATTCCTTCATTGTGCTTTGAAATTTTAACAAAAAACGCATGTGAAAACAATTTAAATGAAATAATGATAATGCTGTATTACATAAAGGAATTTCTAATTAAACTATATGAAACACATTTACTAGTATAGATAAATCACAAAAATATTTTAAAAATTCTGAAAATTATTGGTTAATGAATATATAAGGAAATAAAATTTTATTACTCTTTCTTTAATCATATTATGATTTATTGAAGTGTTAAAATTTTAGTGATTTTTTTATATATATTTTTCATTAAATTTAATGTGTATTATTACTTTAATAACAAGAATGTATTAAAATGACATATATTCATTTATGAAATTCAAATTATAAAAAATATACTTAAATTGAAAATTAAATTTTAATGTGCACAGAAATACTATTAAAAATATTTGTAATCTAAGAAAAGTAACATTACTTAAATTTAAGGAATACTCTACTTAAATCTATTCGGATTGGAGAGATTTTATTTAATTTTCTCATTTAAACTGTAGGGGGAATATTTACAAGTTACTCTGAGGCTGGGTAATGCAATCTTTGAGATTTTCCAAGTGCATCCGTTCGCCCACACAGTGACATTCGCGGTTAAGAAAGGGCACACCACATTTATCACAAAAAGTTGAAGAAAATTCTATTCTCTAAACTTTTATCTGTAATCTAATTCAAGAGCTTTCATCTCTAAGTCATGAAAGTAACGGACTGTCTTTGTATTGTGGATATACTATCGCGGGGCATCGAAAAAGTCATCTTATTTTCCTCGTGAACATTGTCTACAACGCATGACCTGCTCTTCTAGAAAAAAAAAAAAAAAAACACGTGCTCTATAATTCAACAAGGTCCAGTTGATTCATCGTCGAAAATTAAATTTGTGATAGGAAGCATGTACGCATGTGTGAAGCAGATGCGACAAGCTGTCACCTTGCGTCCGTCGTTTGTTTAACTGTTCCGTGTGGGGAAAGTTGATTGGAAGAGTTGAATGGTAAAAGTGCAGCACCGATTGATGATCTTCCAGATCAGAATATTGTTCCTTGGGCCGCACGTTCAGTTCGAAGTCAAACGATTTTATTGGAGCACGAAATGCAAATATCGTCTGTTGAGAGAGCAGTTATGATTCGATTTCGTGTCCGGTCACGTCGGCTGTTTGAATAAGAAACTATCGTTTCCATCACGCCATCTTGGAAAGTCAAAGTCCTTGAAGTCTTCGCAGGTAAAATAAAAAAGAGAATATACCTCTATAATCTTGAAGTATAATTTATCGGAAATATTTATGCAAAAGAAATCCACTCAATGGTTTTTCAATGTCATTGTCTGCTTCCTCTTTACTTTCAAGTTCAGGGTTTGATGGATAAGGTTGCGGTCGAAAGCAACTTATGTAAACATTTCTCACGAGTTGTTTTCTTCATTCTAAGGTAGGAAGTTTGAACTATATTATTAACAATGAATATAAAATAAAGTAAGATTAAAATCTTATTTTAAACCTAAAAGTGATGAACCGATATACTTTCTATTCAGGAAGTTTAATTTTTAAGTGTGAAATAATTTTCCAAATTAGAGAGTATTTCCTTTCACATCTTGCTTGTGCATGCAAAATTATTCCTTATTGGCATTTTTCTGATGACAAGTCCAAAGTTATATTTCGATTCATTATCTCTATATTAATTTGGTAATAATTGATGAAGTTATAATCATTCACTTTTATAAAGAAAAGAAAAATTTTAAAAATGCAGCGATATTTTAATTGTAAATAATTCAAATATATTATTTTTGTCTGAAATATAAGAGCTACTTTGTATTTTTTGAAACAGCTTTATTTTAAAGTAATTCTGATGTATGTCTGATGGAATTCAAGAACTCAATAAAAGATTTTTCATAGAAAATTAAAGTCTTAAATTTTTTTACCTAAAATGAAGTGTGTTTGATATGCTATTAACAAAAAGAAGTATAAATTAATAATTTATACACCTAAAAATAAACGTTCTAATTATATATTTATACATAAAGTTAGATAAATTTATTCTATTTTAATATTATATAAATAATTGTACAAAACAATAAAAATGTTTAAATTATTTTGAATTACCTGAAAAAGAAATAAAAATTCAATTAAATAAGTTTTGCAATTCGTAAAATCTTTTTTTTTCAATTATTAATTATTTTCATTTTTATATTTGATAGTTAATTTTAAGCGCGGAATATTAAATTACAATTTTATAATAAAATGGGTTTCAGAGATGATTAAAATTTTTTTATTTCAAGTATATTTTATTAGTATATTAAAATGGAAGCAAATTTTTTAAAATAATACTACAAATATTTTAATTTATAATATAATTATTACTTAAAAAGTATTTCCCAATATTGTTCTTGAAAAATTAACTAGATATTCTCATAAAAATGTTTATTTAAATAAAAGTTTTGCTGTTTGAAAACATTTGCATTATAACATGAAAATAGATAGCTTGAGAAACGTCCTTAAACAAGTAATTTCATTTTTCTTTTTTTAATGATACTTTAAAGAAAAATTCACATTTAGTCTGTCTACAAATAGTTCAAGAATTTAGTTTAAGAATTGAAAAAAAATTCTTAGTCTAGTACTTAATAAATTTTTGTTACTTAACCATGCATTGAGAAAACATGCATATTTCATTTGATTCGATTAGAATTAGTTACACTGTATTTTAATAAGCATATTACTTAGAGCTTAAAATGTCTTTTACTTCATACGGAGCTGTTTGAATATATTTCTGAAATTATCTTATTATACAGCAATTAATAGAAATTTTCGTATATTCAATTGCAAGCATTTTTAATTTTCTTACATGAGATTAGATTTTATGTTAAAATATTTCTTTCAATCACCGAAACTTATTTTTTAATAGAAGTCACGATGATAAGTATCATGTTAACTACCAACCGTGTAAGTACCGTGTTAAGCACACTATAAAATTTAACAAAATATTCAAGTGCTAAATATTTCAAGTAAATAAGATTTACCTGGATTAATATTCAATACAAACCTGAAATTAATGATAGAATTTGTATATATGATCTGTATGATGACATTTTTTCTAAATTTACTTTTCATAAAATGTATATAATATTGTTGCTATATATTTTGAAAAATACGTAAGCATTAAATATAATAATGAAGAAATCAAATTTAGATTTGTTTTCAAACTTTAAGTAAAAATTGATGTCTGCTAAAAATTCAATTTCTTATATTTAATAAAAAAAATAGCGATAATATAGTTCTTGCCACTGGAAGGTAGTGAGATTTATACCTGAAGTTGTCGAAAAACAGTTATGTTTTTAAATAGCAGTTGAAACGCGTAGTAAGTGATGGTCACATTTTCCTTAAGTGAAATGATATCTCTAAGAATGGTAGCCAAGTCTGCGTGTGTTTTGCATAATCCTTGTTTCTAAAATATGAGGATACACTCAGCTTTGGGGCTAAATTGGCACGCCCCACTGAATGTCCCTCTGCTTAAGATATCATCAGCTTCACATATACTGTGGTGGAAAATGAAATAATCAAATGTCAGGCATTAGGAAAATAAGTTTGGAGTAAAAATCCACATGTAACTGTTAGAGAAGTATTGAATTTGTAACAAGGAAAATATTTTGAACAATTATAATTTGTTAACTAAATATATTTTAACATATTTATTTATTTGAGCATTTTTCATTTAAAAATTATGCAAATAGGAAATACTGCGTTTTTAATGAAAATTTAAGCGAATATTTTCATTACTGAAATAAATTTGCGAGACAATAAAATATCGCACCCGGAACTGTCAGTTTAAACCTTCTGATTTAATACAATAAAATATCATATTCCTAAAATATTTTCCTAAAAAAAAAAACCCTTTCACTCATAAAACTGAATATTCTTTTTTTATAAATTTAATTTTACCATAATAATGCAATTTATATTCATATGTTTTCCAATCTAAGACACTTATCCTGTTGAAACGCGCCCTCTTTCAATTTAAAATTCCCGCATGAATTTTGGCAAGAATTATAAACAAACTATAAATATAGTGCCTTATCTTCTGCTTAACATTTCTGTGCATTTTACTGTTTGAATAAATCATAAGTGATAGTCTACACTTGTTTATGGGATAATTATGCAATTATAATTAAGAATACTCAAACACATGTAAAAACGTTAAGTTTTCTTGATAAACGCTTAAAATATTTACATAAATTTAAAACAGAAAATTCTTTTGAGGCAAACAGTACCTTTGTGACTGGAGAGAGTAAATTAAAATGTGTAATTTGCATTAGAGCTTTGAATTATGGGTAGACAAACAAAAAAAAAAAAACAATGACCTTAGTTAACCGCTACCCCAACATTTTTTCTTGGGAAATTTAAACACGTGTTATAGGAAGTAAAATATCGTACAGTGAACTTCTATGGTGAAAACTACCTTTTTAAAGCAAAAGAGATGTTGCTTGTTCATCACATCATTTTTTCAAATAAAATTAAAATTTGAATGCTTAGTGTCCATTTGATTGTTCCATGGTTTCCATCAATCATAGAAACGTTTCTTGCTAAAATTAAAAAAAAGTATTAACTTACTTCTCGGTATGAATTAAGAAATCATTAATACAAAGTTATAGGAGTCTTTAATTTAGGCACACTCTTTATAGGTTATTGGGAAAAAAGAAATTATTTTGATACTCAAATAATAACAAAAAAATAATAATAATAAAGTAACTATAAAGCAAATATTTTTTCAAATGCTACTTATGTGAAAAAAATTATTGTATATTTTTATAGTGTCTATTAGTAAAATTCTATCAAAAAACGAAAAATGTGATAAAGTTAAATATTTTTTTAAATCATTGAATAACATTTATGAATTTATTCGCTGGAACGATTCAGCAACTTAAGGCAGTCTTGAAAAAAATAACTCCTATTAAGGGAAAAAATTTTCCCACTTACGTATTCAAGTTGTTTTCTTCAATCGAAAATCCAATTTTTATAACGAGAGTAGAGGTATTTTGTTTTATCTGAATACGTCTCTAGAAAATTGTGTAATGATAATAACGCAATAATTTTCGGTACTTTTTTTACCTTGCAATTCAGACTGGACTGCGGTAAATAAAAATTCAGAAAAGGATTGCGGCAATTGAAAGAAGACACGTCAAGTGAACGCAACCAATCACGCCACCCATACATGCTATGGCATAAAAATAGGTAAATTTTTCTTTATAGCTCCCGGGTAGCCACAAGGTTTCTTCACCTTTCACAGCATCCCAAGGTCAAACTGAAACAGAATATCAATCAGTGGGACACCGGCTACAGCACTACATACAATGATATTTTTATAGCTCCCCTACCCCCTTTACACATCTCCCTATTGTCCAGATATTTTCTTTTCTTATATTTTCCATTTACATAACATACCTTCTGTATGGATTTGTTGGTTAAGGGTTTCTCAAATAGAACGAAACGCACTGCTGAGCCAAATTACAACCGTAACGTATACAATGAAGTAAAACCGTCAAGCATGGGGGATTTTTGATTTGATTGAATTTCTTTCCTTTTTTCATGTTTCATTTAGATTTAGAATTCATTATTTCTTTTTATTTTGTTTATTTCTCTCTTCAACTCTTATGTTCCATTGTTTGGACACTTTTACTTATTTTTTCCCTCCCTGTTAGCTTGTGAAATAATGTGGCACGCAAACACATTCAATTTTTACTACAACAATATGATGCTTCCAGAAGTGTTCAGTGATTTTGGCAATTTAAGTAGTTATTTTGACTATGAAATGCTAGCTGAAGTATTAATATTATTCCTCAGAGAAAAATTATTGAAACGGAATGTGATTAAATAATTTAGCAGATTGAAAAACATTCAGTTATTTCTTTAAAACAATTATTCTTGTTTTTGATACCGAAGTATTTTCAGTTATTTTTTTAGCATATTTTTAAATGTTATAACAAGATAAAGTTTTATAATAAAGACACTGTTAAAAATTTAACTATAAAAATTACTTTAAAGTAACTGAAAATTTGTAACAGTAATCGTTTTTTGGAGTAATCGTTTTTGGAGTAATCGTTTTTTGTGCATTAATATTAATTGTATTCATATTAAGTGTAACAATACAAATCACATAGTTTCTAAAAGTATTCTAAAATATGAATACTTTTTATTGAATTATGAATAATTTTTGTTGAATTATATAGATCTGTACGTGTATGAATATCTTTAAGCACCTATCAAAATGAAAAATGATGAATATTTACTGTTTTTTGGTTTAATAAAATATAAATTATTAACAAAATTTAGTGAATTTTTTTTATGCAAGCGATTTAAAAATAAATAATTAGTAGTAAAGAAGACAATGAAATATTACTAAATTTTATTATAATACTTTATAACTCTTAATAATAAAACTATAGTATGCATCGTATGTATTTATTGATTGTTAAATATGGTCTTATCATAAAATATAATAATCAGAATATTTACACGCCTTCCAACTCATGCGCTCCCACACACATACATGTTATATTCCTTTTTTTATATAAATTTGTTTATAAAATTGGAAAATAATTCTTGTTAAAATGGTGGAAGCCATCTACAAAACAATAGTTTTCTATGTTTGTTTTGTAATAATAGATTAAAATGACATTTGTGTCTCTATTTCTCGTTAACATTTTCCTCCTGTGTACCAAAACATATTGTTTATTCTCATATTACAAGTAAAAATTATACCTTTCTTTCTATTCCAAAGTGATTTGATTAGACTTCAAGAATCATTTGTCCAAACCAACGTGACTAAGAATGCATGTTAAATGTCTTAATGATTTGGATTCCAGCAGGTTAACATGCACTTATTTCTTACAGTTCTGCAAAACTTGTTTTAACAAACAAGCTTCTGTTTTAAAACTGCCATCTTTTTCTTGAAGCTTTTTCTCTTCTTTTTTTTACCGGAAGATTTCAAAGTGCGCAGACATTCACTCCTTTGAAAAGGTGGGTTGTTAATTATGCTTAACTTTCTATGCACGCGATGTTCCATCATCCTCTTCTTTCAGTACCAAAACCAACTTAAAATGTTCTTAACTGCTTGAAACCGCTGCTAAACGTTTAAAGAGCCGTTGGACATGATATAATTACTCCATTCCTAGATGGAAGGCATGGCCGAATAAATGGATATGCTTTGACGCTACCCCGTCGAGAATAGAGCGTGGCATGGAATGCAAAATAACCATCTGACGCCTTACCGCATTCACTACAGATTCAGAATGCATGTCAAAAAAATTTTTTTTCCTGATCAAAATATATCTATTTCGTTTGTATTTAACCAGCTTAAGTTCCCACTGCAATTGTTTAACCTGAAATGAGCCTCTTTGAAATTGATATTGTGAAAATAATATATGGTATGCAAAAAAAAAAAAAAAAAAAAAAAAAAAAAAAAAAAAAAAAACCGAATCTCATCAACCGAAAATTTGCCAAATTTGTTGGTTGATGAGAAAAAAAAAGAGAGAATATAACTGGGAACTTGTCGAAAGATAAGTTCAAAGTCCTTGGTTGATTGAAAGGGGAAACAGTGGTTACGACCTAAAAGCACTACTCGTGCTTCACCGTTTGTTGTCCTCTACGGAACCTAACCTTTAACAAATTATGCCGTCAGCTATTTTCTAAGATGGAAACGAAACTAAAATTCTACAAAAACTCGTTAAAATTTAGCTTCACTTTTAATTTTGAATTTAATGCTGACTGGCATTTAATTGCTGATTCAAATAATTTTAAATCCTTTCATATTGTGAGTTATTGTTTGTAAGTAAAAATTAGTTCTTTTACAACAATTAGAAAAACACATTAGAAAATATGATAAGTAAAACAATTCAAATTTTTAAGACTTGCACTTCAGTGTCTAACAAGCAGAATAATTAATAAATTAAATAATTGTTTGAAATCCTTACTACTAATAAAAGATTTTTATCATCTCACCATGAAAATGCTAAAAATGCTACATTCAAATGCATTTGATGAAAAAATGTAGAGTTATTTTTTGTTTGAAATATTAATTTTTTAATTTAAAATAATTTTAATTATTGACTGGAATTTATTGAAAGAATATATTTTATATTTAAAGATTTATTTGAATGAATTAAAAATAAATTTCTTCCACCATTTCATGCTATCTATACCAAGTGTGTGTTGTCCCTCTTCATATGCAAATATTTTAAATCGGAATTATGTATTAAAAAGTATACGTTTAAATATACTGTTTAGTTAAAATATTTTGTACTTTTAAAATATTTAAAATATAATGATCTTTTTATTGTTACTGTATAAAGAAATATTTCTTGATTAGAGAATGTAGCCATATTCATCTACAGAACTATGCATGAAAATGTTTTTATTTTAGTTATTTTAAAATACTTATTTTAAAAAAAAACTTATTCAATGAATAATCATTTGCAAAAATAAAATTCTAATAATATCTACTTAAAATTATTATTCTTTTGAAACACTTTACATTTGAAAAATATAATGCTCGAATGTTTATATACTCACAAAATATAGTTTACAAGAAATTGGTATCATTAAATGTCATTTTCTCAATACATTGAAACAATATTTTGTATTTCTTTGCTGATTGCATACTCATTATAAATGTCATTATTTTTACCATCGTCAGTTAATGACTTGTGTCGTTGCAGTGAACTGAAGCCTTTGGCGCATACAGTGACAGCAGTGGCGCCAACACCACCCATTCGAATGAGGGTCGTAAATGCAACTGATCAAGACGTTACCGGCGTGGAACTTGGCGACTCATTATTTCTGAAAGTGGAACTGGCTGATGAAAGTAAGGATTATTTAAGTTTTCTTTTCATTTGCAAAATATTCAAAACAATGAGGGGACTAATGAAGCATTGTAATAGCTTCGACTTAATTTTACAGAAATTTTAAGAATTCCTTCTAAAAAAATATAGTATTTTTATCCTGTTCCATCTGTTAAAAACAACAAATCATAGTCTGAAAAAATTCAAGTTTTTACACTGATTAAATACATATATACATTTTCATTTGATAAATATTAAATAAAACCTTCATAAACATTATTTCAATATAAAGCAAAATTTGTAAAATTTTAAGAGCTATTAATCTTGGCTCAAGTTCTGTTAACATATGCAGCAAGTTCATAGCATATTATGTTTATTTCAATCACATTTCTTACATCTTCTTACATTCTTTATCAGTAAAAGCTTTAAGCAACTTTTTTCGGCTGGAGAATCACATTTTCAAAGATACAATGTAATTCGTTTCGCTTATAATTTGTTATTAATTATTGCTATTAGGGATATCTGTAATCAAAATGTGGTAATATCTCCATTTGCATCTGGAAATGATAAATGCCTCAATTTATTTTATAACTCCATTTCTTTCATAACTCTACTGTAAGAAGCAATACAATAAGAGACTTAATTATAAATAAATACAACGTTTTTCAAAATATACTAATTTTAAATCGATATCATTTTTAAAAGTTATTTTTTACATTGTTGAGTGTTCTTCATAATTTTTGTACACTATGTTCATATCATTGCTATTAAAACTATTATATTATTTTTAAAGCAAAATATATTTATATATTTTAATGATTCCAATTATATAAGAAATGAAAATAAATTGTTCTTAATCAAATACAATCTTTATAAATAAAATACCTATTCTAATCGTTTGCTGAATTTAGTACCGGTGTTCTAAGAACGGATTGAATTGAATTGAATGAAACTGATTGACTTGACGGAATGCATTGAATTGTGTGAAGTGTATTTCAGAATATTGGTCTTTGGCTTACTGTAAAATATGGTCTGTTTTTCCTTTGCGAAATTTTGATTTCAGTGTTGGTAATTAAGTTAAATTGTGGTTAATGTTTATTTGAACTTACTATAAGATGCTTTTGCCTAGATTCATATTACTTTAAAAACGAAAATGAGACTATTTTCCGCCTTTTAAATTATCTTCTTGTTAGGATATAACATAGTGGAAAAAAATATATATGGAATTAGATCCTCCCTCATTTATACATTCTCACAATGTAATTTTGTTAATGAAATAACTGTTATCCATAGTTATTATAATAATAATTATTATTATTCCTTTTTGATTTCCGAAAATGTAATTTTTTTACCCCATTGTAACGAACCTGTTTGCGGTTTTTCTAACATGTCAACGATTGGAAATACGTGAAAACCAGGATGAAAAGAGCCTGGAATTATAACTAAATTAAAATTTTAAGGTGTTCTTCACTTCATTTTATACGTTTTTAAATTATCTGTACGTCAAATCTCACTTCGTGGAACAAAGCAATATTCTTCGCGAACTAAGCAATAGTAAAGGCTAAAAAATAATAAATATCATTATTTTCAAAATCTCACTTCTTTCTTAGAAATCACGTTTAACCATAGATTTCCATAGAAAATGTAAGTATGCGTTTTCTACGATTAAATTCTCAATTTGCGGTTCGTGAAAGCTGCCTCGTTTGGCCTTAGTACACTGGTTATTCACGAAAAAGCAACAAGGAGGAATAATCTGCACCTCATGAAAATAGCTCTATAAGGATTACGCTTTGGGAGATGCAAATAATACAAATTATTACTGTTTCAATGCAATCGCATGTTATGAATTACTGCAGGAACATTTACCATCTGTATGCAAAGCGACAAATGTGTAACGTTTTGAATATAGTTATTTGTTTTTACTTTTACAATTTTTTTTATATTTGAAATTTCAGTATTCTAAGTAAAACAAAGCTTAAAAGCTTTTCTGAATTCAATTTGAAATATTGATAGAGTTGTTGTCTAAAAAATGTTTTCAAATAATTACTGTAGACAGACACTACAGACGATCTTTTTAGAAATCTAATTACCAACGGATTATACGTGAAAGATCGTACAATACAGGTATAGTGAACGTATAATGCCATATAACATTCTTCTTTATTCAGAATAAAATTCTATTGAATACAATCTGTAGCACAACAACATTATTTGACGTCGTAACAATTGCATCAGTTGAATCTCCAAAAAGCATAAAAAATCTTCGATCTTTTTTAACTCCTACTTTGTAATGGTATATAGGTACATAATATGTTGGAGATTAACAGTTAAAGAAAACAAAAATGTACATTCCGACATATTATGTTTTTTCTTGCAAAAACACGAGGGTTTAATTAGAGTGATGATACCGTAAATGTAGACTGATGAATTACTGTTTTATGCTTTACCATTATGATTGTGCATCCAATACAATGTACCAATCATATTGGTACATTGGTTTAGTCAGCGTTACATTCTTGAGATTTTAAGTTTTTGTTCAAACATAGATAGTATCACTCGTATTCCAGATCTTAGGCTAGTGCTCATATATTGTACATATGCTATCATATATTGTACATATATATATCAAACATAATCGTGCTTTTATGAAATTTCACATTTTTAATCATTTCAGATTACTGTACAATTGTTTTAATAACTCAATAGCGTGATTTGCCAAAACGCTTTTCCAAGTTTTTAATGTGCTTTCAAATATTAATGTGCTTTAGTTTTTAATGTGCTTTGAAATGTTGTCTTTCAATCAGTTATCGCCAATGCTTCGAATTAGTTTTAAATCTTCATGTTGCTGCATGCAGCAATAGAATTATCATTATCAGATTTAAATACCATTTTATTCAATTGACTATAAATCAAACTAAGCGATAAAATTTTTCTGTTAAGTTTTCTCATTTCTCTGATCATTATGTAAATAATTAAATGAATTATGTTTAATTCCTTCCACTCGTTTCTTTGTTTATAGCAAAATCAATTTGAAAGATAGAAACTACTTGATTCTTTATAAAATGTTACTTATAATATTATCAATTTTCATATATTATTTGAAAATAGATTTTTCAGCATTGGTGAAAATGTGCTTTTATTTAATATCTTTTACAAAAAGTATTGAAAGAATTAAAATATCCTTTCCTACTTCATAATACGTTAAAGTATAAAATCAAGCTTTATATGTCATTCTCGTTTTTTCACATTCCTAGAATCTGTATATATATCAACAGACTTTAAAAAAAAACCAGATTCCTAAGTCTGAGCAGAAAAAAAAGTAATTTACCTTTTAGACAAAAAACTTTCGTTTCTTCAGAGACCCAGCTTTAATTGGCTTAAGTAGAAATTCTTAGAACCCTGTTAATAAATTCGCATTTATTTTGCTTCATAAGTGGCCATAGTATTTGAGCATTTTCTATTTTATTTAAACGAAGCACATTTTTTTAAGAATACACAGATTTCCAATCCTGGGATTCAAAAAACAGAGACCACTTTTAGATAATTTACGAAACTCGTGCTTTTGTCTAAATATGGAGATATTTCTCCTGACACTCTTTCATGTAAGAGTAAGTAAATTTTACATCAAGCTTAAGTTGTTTCACAGTTTAACTTTTCAATTATTGTATTACAGGTGTCTATGGAATTTTCGGCAGCGATTTAGTAGCTAGAAGTAGTGGAGGAACAGAAACTGTTTTATTAATAAATGACAATGGGTAAGAATGACTTTTTTATTAGTTCTTTTTGTTATAACAGCAGATATAATTCCTGAATTTTAAAAAATATTCTGTATTTCATACATTCTATTCAATACTTGAATTATACAATATACTTTGCTTAGAAACTCAGTAATTGAGTCTTGCTTCTCTATACTGTTTGAAAAAAATCTTTAGAATGGGATATTATACTTATTTAATACGAAACATGTAATTTTAATGAAAAAATTGAAACTAATATAACAATTCCTAAAACATATTATTTTTAGGTATATTAAAATGTAAGAGTGTTGCAGATAGATTTTGTTTTTCAGATAAAACTTCCTTAGTCTTTTTGTGTTTCACATCAGAGAGACAAAGAAAGGAAAAACTTCAAAGATCAATAAAAATGGAAATTTGAAGAGAGGCCCTTTTATTTACTATGTTGTGTTGTTTAAATTACGAATTTAAGCATTTTTTTTAAATTTTTAGTTTTTATAGGTAACTGTTTTGTTTAATATTCATGCAATTAATTTTTACTGCATTGTATATTTAATTACCAAGATACATTTAGTTATTTGTTTACTAAGATAAAAGGACTACCAGAGCTGTTCGTAAAATTTTAAATATTACTTCTTGAATTTAAACATTTCGCCAAAAGTGTTGTATACTTATTAGACTAAAATTCACTTTCTAATTCAAAGATTTAAATATACTTCGTATTTTAACTTGATAATGAATATTAGGCATTTCTTTGCTAAACATAAAGACCTAATACATTTCAATTAGGCAACTCATTATAAATAAATTATAGCCAATTATATTGCAATTAATACCTATACATTCCCTCCTTTATATTTAATTAAGGAGTGATGATATTTCTTATAAACTGTGAAATCAAATTTGCAAATAACATTACAAATAATACACAGGAAAGTTTTTGTTGAATTTTAATTAAAAATTTTAGACATTTTAATTCCATGCATTGCAAATTAATATAAATAAAATAACTTAATGAAGTTATATTACCATTTTTTTTCTCAGACGGCAATTAGTTTTTGAAAAGAGTAGAATGATTTACTATTCCAAAGAACTTTTCGACAAAAGAATTTATTTGGAAACAACAAATAGTGGGATTAAATTTAAAGTGTGCAATGAGGACATAAATATTTCTTATTGTGAGCAGCTCTGAATGAAGAGCATCATTTAACAAAATAATTCTGGGGAAGCATCTGGCAGATCACGTTGAAGACCTAAAGCAGAAGATGTCGCGGATGCCTAATAGCAGCGATTATCTTCTTGAAAAATTGCATTTAATACTCTCGCAGCCGGAGCAATGATCCACATAGACTAAGAAAAGAAGTTTTTTTGTTACTATATTATTTGCATGAAGTATTTTGCATAATTTTGCCTCTAAGTAAAGGTGGGAAATGTCTTAAATCTTTTCTGAAACAAAATCAAAATTAAATCCTCCAAATATTCACAATTCTCTCAAGTGTTATATATTACTATCGTTGATATTGAATTTTTATAAGAAAAGATCAGAATAACATTAAATGAAAATATGAATAAGAATATTAAATTATTTTAATTGACTTTGATCTAATATTACACATTTATAATTAAATAGTATAATTTAAATTAGCACAATAACAATTAAAAAATTTAATTATCATTTGAGTATATATTTTCTGTTTAATAATTTTATACTTTTTGTAAAAATTAGGGAATTTTATTTTTTTATCTTACTGATAATCTATTATTTCTTATTATTGCCATCTTTCATTATAACTCACTAATGAAAAACAGTGTTTCAAAATGGATATTGAATACTAATTATTTTTAATTTTTATTAAATATCGCACTGAAGTTAGAGTATAGAATTTCAACTTGCACTGCTTCTCTTCAAGTGTTCTTATTCTAAGATCTATATAAATAAGTTAAAAGTACTGTATATAAATATGGTGATTTTGACCATATTAATATATAGTACTTTTAACTAACCAAGATCTAATATTCTTTTGGTACTTATTATAAGTACCTTTCACATGATCCTGTGAAATACAATATACACAGTATTTTATGATAAGCAATGTTATTCTAAAATGATGAAATATAGAATTCCTCAAATAAGATGCATATAATATTATTTTAGATGATGGAATTCTATAACAAAAGATTTAAGAACTAACTTCAGAAAGAACACTTTCATAATTTTTTTTAAATCTTACTTATTCAAATATTTAAATGCTTCTATCAATTATTGACTCCATCTTAAGATAATATTTAGACCATGTCAGGACTATGTTATTATTGATTCTCTAAGGATAAATAATTCAACATGCTTGTTTTATTATTATGAATAAACAATAATCATAATAACTTCCTTAACACGTCAAAATATAGTGGTGATAAAGAGAGAAATTAGCTAGATATTTTGAATTACATGTAGAAGATTACGTATTCCAAAAGGGTTCATACTAGAATTTCGTGATTCTTTTGTTAATGCTTTCCTGGTATTATGTTTTGCATATTTTTATTATAGCTTTCTTAATGCTGAATGCATTGAATTTTAGAGGAAAATGATTCCCTTTATATTTCTTGTCAAAATAAATTGGCCCTTTAAATGTTTATTTGTTATAGAAACGGATTCTCCTTTGCGTTCCAAATTAATAGAGTTCGTGGAATCATAGAAATTGATCATAATGAAACAAAATCTTTCATCACATTAACATGTACAAAATAAATCATAATTTTATGTTTCGATGCTTTTAGTGAAATAAGATTCATTGATATTCAGTAAATTTCTTTTCAAGATGGAAGAAAGAAATGTTACTCCTTTTTGTAACTAAACCAACTTTTAATTACGAATGTATATAATATAATTACTATTTTATTATATAGATTTACAAATTTTGCAGTTAAAAAAATGTAGGTAGTAAAAATCATATAAGTTTGACCTTTGTTACGCTGAAAATGTGTGGAAGAGTCCTTTCTTTCCACAACACCATAGCACCAAGAGTAACATAAATTTTAATTTATGTTTTGAAAGCTTACACCAGTTTATTGAATCAATTGTTAAAATAATCTGAGTTCTACGAGCTGGTTGTCAAACTTATAAAATTCATAAAAAATTTAATTTTAAAAATAAAGAAATCCTAAAGGTTGTTAAATTTGTAAATTGTAAAATAAAAATTAAATTTGTAAAATAAAAATAGCTATGCAAATGTTTGCTTGTTTTGTAAATTAATTGTTAATGTAAATAAGAATTTTTTTAAACAAAAATTTGTATCTATAGAAAGCGAAGTGTTTAAATAAGAAGCTGATAAATAACTGACTAGTAACAAATTCCATAGAAAACAATTATTCCATAGAAATCAAACTATATTTAGTATTATATCTATTAAAATTTAAAAATGTAACGAAACGCGTTTCCTCGCTGAAGAAATCAAGGAACAGATATTTTGAGAAATTTTATTTTTCATTACATAATATACATTACAGATGACATATTTTGATACCATAATATCATTGATCTGGCTATTCAAGCTTAATGAAGGTAATACAATTGTTTGATTTAAAAATAAAATTATCTAATAAAAAAAACTACCTTTCGAATAAATTGTCTTATTTGTGAATTAAAAAAATAAAAATTTTAGAGATTGATAAGAATAATATTTAAAATGTTTATAAAAATATTGAATAAAATATATCTTTATTTTAAAAAAATGATGATAATTATTGGAATTAAAATGTTCTTATCAAATAAATATTTCATTCATAATTTCATTATCAACTCTATTATCTTTTACTTGCCCTATTGATTTCTAAAATTATAAACTTACTATATTACTACTATAAATTTACCTTATTAATTTTTAAATGTATGTAGTTTGCCAATAAAAACTTTTTTTTTTTTTTTAAATCAAGGCAAGTGAACTAAATCGTTTCAACAAAAATAAAGCATTTCTTTGTTGTTTGTTTTTTTTTTTTACAAATAAAAGAGAAAAGTTTGTATGAAATTTTTATTTTAATAATTCTGAATGGCTTGAAAATATTACGCTTACTTTTAATTTTAATCGATAAGAAAGTAATTTATAAAAAAAATATTACATGAAAAACGTTATCTTTAAAATTATTGGCAACAGAAAATTTCTGGTTCACAGTTATAAAACATTTGAAAAAATATTTGAAGTTATTTTCTGATTGTAGACAGTTATGAAGCATTGAAAAAAGTTTAAAGGATGTTTCAACTTAAGCTTCATTTAAATAAAACTCAATAATACCCAATTAAACTTGTATTTAGGGTAATAGAGCTAATGGGAGTTAACAAACACAAAGCTTCTTTTAAAAAGGTTTTGCAAATTGCGTGTTTTTTACTAAATTTTTTACTAAATTGTTATAATCTTTATGAAGATTTTCATAAATGTCACAAAACTGAAAATGAAGATTAAAAATTAATATGATATGCATTTTTTATTTATAGCGATAAAAATTAAATATATATAGTACTTTTAAAAATTTAAATGAAGAATAAGATTTTCTTATTTTTATAGTACACATGGTTTTTAAAATAATCAAAATTGTGAGTTTTACGCAGGTTAGATAGTAGTTTGTGAAATATTAAATATCATATATTTTCCTAACACTTACCTAATTTTTCTACATAAGCAATTAAGCCTAACATAACATGTTTCCCAGAAAATGTTTTTATCATTATGAAGGTATTTGAATAAATATGGATTGTAAAGAAATATTGAGAACTTACACTTATATATAAAAAATAATTAACTCTGAAAAATAAAATAATTTATAGTGAAAAGTATAATTGCGGAACGCTTTAAGCAATTATACTTTGAAAAAGATGCATCCTACCAACTAATGTAGGTAATAATTTCAGTGAAAAAAATACAAAAGGAACGAGGGAATCACTTCTATTTCCGTTGGAACTTTCTTTTGCAATAAAGATTAATAAAATGTAGGATGAAGGCGGTGGGTGTTGAATTAAGGTCTCTTTGTGTTTTCTTATGATCAGCTTTTTATGCGGCTCACTGACGCGTATCAAATACACACAATTCTCATCACTATGCTAAAGTTAAACAGAAAATGTTGTTTACTAGAGCAATCTTCAATATTCTAGATTCTTTTAAAAAAAATCACACCCTTTTTCTTTATCAACATATTTTTTTCGTTCTTTTTTTAGTTATTAATGAAATGTTTCTCTGCTTTTCTTTTTTTTTTTTTTACAATTCCTAGTAAATTAAAAACCTCAGTATGCCTGCATAAAACCTGTTTAAATATTTATTCTCCGAGCATGTTTGTTGATTTACTTATAAATGAAGAGATTTGTGTATTTAAAAATATACGAATCTCTTCATTTCGTGTATTTAAATAACTTTATGCATGTTCCAAAAACCCAAAAATAAATTTACATTCACTCTTGTTTAGGAACAACGTGTTGAAAACTATGCCCACCCCTGTTCTATCAAGAAAACAAATTTCTTATCTTGTCTCAAAAGAAAAAGAATAGACATAAACTAATATATTAATGTCATCAAATTTCAATCTAAATTATTCTTTTTCGAATTATTTTTATAAATAGCAGAGTAGTTTAAATTTAAATAAACTCTAAAAGCGAACGATGAACTTTCTTACAAATGTAGCCAAGCATGTAGGGAAATTATAGGCTATTTCAAAATGAATGATTAAATTTATAAACATTTCAATAGGAATTTTCTTTCTTGCTAATACACGTCATTCATTTTATTACAATATTTAATTTAGTATTTTCATAATTGTATTTTAAATTATGAAAATATAACAAAAATTTGCAGTGCAAATGATATTAATACAAATAACGTCAGTAATTATGAAAAAGATGACAATTAAAAATTAAAGCATATTTAAATAATTGTGATTAAAATTTGGCATTCAGAAATTTGATTTCGTTTCTTAGTAACAATGGTAATTAGTTTTTTACCATAAATAATATGAAACATTAACTAGATAAGTTATTTAGAGGAATAAAAATATTGGAAATACTTATCATAACTTATAGAAAAAAAGATAACGTGTAAAAGAATTTTGAAAATAAATAATATGTTAAAAATAGTGTATATTGTTGATCAGTTGTATGATACGAAAGAAACAATATTGCATGTTAAAAAATAGAAACATTTTATTCTTTTATAAAATATATGAAATTTAGAAAAGAAAATTTTTATCACACAGTTGGCAATAAGTTTGAGGATTCTTCATGGTTTTCTGTTTTTTCACACTCTGACTAAAACAGTTGATTATGAAAATTACAACAATATATTGATTATAATTT
>JAPDSC010147845.1:0-13258 GCA_026290005.1 Latrodectus geometricus
TTCTCTAATGTTATATTCAATAAAACATTTTCATTTTAGGTGCTTGACTGATTATGTGGATATCTCGACAATTACTGCTTCTAACGTTAAAGAGCTGGTTGGACGATACTGCGGGAAAAAGATTGATACACCTCTCCTCTCCATGCACCCAAAAGCAGAAATTATCTTCCGTTCCAACCATATAATCCACCACAAAGGCTTTTATGGAATGTATGAATTCAGAGATGAAAGTAAGTAAAAGCGGAAATATTTACGCACTCTAAAATTAAGTAGTCCCCAGTTTATGTTCCGCAATCAAAAATAAGCAAAGTAGTTTATATTGATTTTTGTGTGTGTGTAGGTAGATTGAAGTAAGCGAATCTACAAATGAATAGCAAGAACTGAACTCATTAAATCATCGAGGCAGTACATTAATATGAATATCTGAGTTGCATTAGAAATTTATTAGGCTCTTCAGTAAGCAATTCATTTTCAGTTGAATTCGATATCTTTGAACTCAAATAGAAACTACTATAAACTAAACATTTCATCTTAAATTAGAAAGGGAATGGTATGAATACCTGTTGAATTGCTTACATAAATAGTGGGATTATATCTGCTTCCAATATAGGTCCTCCATTTGAAAGCAATTAATTAACAAAACTTCATTATACCAATGTATTATGTATAAATAAAATACGAATATTGATAATTTTAAATTTATATATGTATTCAATTTGGATAGTATCTAAATCTAAATTGATAATATCTAAAATATTTAAAATGTATATTTTAATTCGGAAATAATATTGTTCACAAATATAGATATTAATTATGCATTAAAATGAATGCAATACATTGTAGATTTTAAAACTGGTATTCAATCATACCTCGAATTTAGAACAAATGACGAGACGGACAACTGAGTGCTAACACATTTTTCTATATTCTTCCTTGAAAACAGAGGGTAGTAGATCATTGATTTTGACGTGCATAGGTCTTCTCAAAATGAAGGTCTTCAGTGGAGTCCGATGTAAAATCTACTACTTTTTCAGAGTCACGTGTTTGAAACCTTCAGTGTAATCATACTGGTGGAAAAGAGAAAGAACTATTATAACTTTATTTCAGACGTTTAGTCTTCAATTTGTCCTGTAATTTTTTATGAGTGTTTGGCATACTTTATGAAGTCAAGAATAATAATCCTAATGATGTTACTTGAAAATGCCAAAATTATTATCTATCAGGTAACCATTATTATTTTATTATTGAGATAACTATTATTTGGAGAAGAAACTTCAGTACACAACAAGTATTTATATTTCAATGTTATAATTCAACTGGATCTAGTTCACAAGGAATATTCAAAAATTTATTTCTTCATGGAATTGATGGGAAATTAAAACACCATGTATTAATATCCTTTCAAAAGTCTTAGGTATTTATATTTAAAGAAAAAAGATCTTTTATATATTAAAATTATTTAACCGTTATACACATACTTTTCAGTACGGTTTTCAGCTCATATAGTTCATAAAATACAGTTTTAAAAAATATACAAATTGTGTGTGCATATTCATGTATCTAGACGCAAACAGACATATATTTAATTTATATACTTTATTTCTATTTTTCTATTAGGTTTTTAAATTCCAAACTGATATTTCAGATATTCTTTCAGTACGAAATTTTTCATTTAATTTAATATTTCATGCATATAAATTTAAAAAATGAAACCTGTTAGATGTATTTGTTACTGCAAATTATACTTTACAACTGCTCTTATACGCTCATTTTTATATAAAACTGCAAAACTCATTTTCAGCCTGTTGAATTATTTTTAAATATTTAATTTTTTCAGAAAATTTTCACGATTCAAAATACATTGTTAATATATAGTAATTCGTCACATGAGTTTAAAAATTATGTTGAAAATTAAGATAATAAAATGAATTAAATTGGTACTTCAAAAACAACATACTTTTTTAAAGTTTTTCAATTTTAAAAACATTTGTTTTTCAGAAACAACAATGACAGTATCAAAGAAATTATTTGTAAAATGAAATTTAAAAAATGAATATTGTTAAAGTTATCTATTATAAAATAAATGTGTTTTAAGCTATTTATCAATAAAATAGTTACAAGGATAAAGTTCTTTTAATACAACATTAAAAAACATGCTGCCATTTGACTAATGGAGACATACTAGTTGATTCTCAGAACACACCTCAGTTTTAATATTAAAAAGAAAGTTTCAAGAACATTTTATGGAGGGTAATAAAAATAATTTTTAGAAAAAGAAATTTAGTTCGTAGAAACTTCATAAAAGTAAAGATTAAGCGAAGGAAGTACTAAATAAATTGGAATTTTTGTTTTTTTAAAAATTCAAAAACATTAATAAATATATTATAACCAAATAAAAAGTGTAATATTTCAAAAGAATATTTTTTTTCTTTCAGAAATAAATTATTTTTTCTAAAATCGTTAAATTCTTGTTAGACATTAGGCTTACCGATTTATTAAGAGGAGTGAAATCAGTATTCTTTAAGCATAAAATTATACTGTTCATTTTTCCCACGTACGCTTTGCCCACAACACCCGTCATCAGATACAATAACCTTCCCAGGAAATTGTGATATTCCTTTTTCACCATAATGAAAATGACTAAATTAATGGTATTTTAATCCTTAAATTGATGAAGAAATATAAATATGTTTTGTGTTAAACATAATGTCTAAAAATAAATTTTCAGCGAAAGATAAATTTTATATTAAATTTTCCTGATAAACTTATATTACAAACGATAGTAAATGAAAAATATACATAGAAGTTTCTATTTGAGAGAAATTATTTTAATGCATATATGAATTGAATTGGCATGTACAAGACCAATTTAAGTACGTTACAGGCTTTTATAAGTTTTCAACAACTTTTGATTTTTAAAAAATTACCAAGTTTATGTTATTTCAAAAATTTATTTCTAGTTTAATACAAAATAAATGTAACATATACAATGTGTGACTGATCTATAATCAAATAACTCTATATACGAAGTTATATATAAATACTGATATAAAATACTAAATATTACATTTCTTACCTAGTTCTGTTAAAATATATGTTCTGATCTTTCTTAATGGAGAAGTCTCTTGAAAAGCTTGTTTTTGATGCTATATTTCTAAATTTGTTTATCAAAGCTTATTGAAACAATTCATTATTAATTAAATTTTACCGAATCTACTTTCTCAATGTGTGGCTGAAATCACAAAGGAGTTTTTTTCATCAGTAAGTTTATTCCTTGTATAATTTCCTTAAGCTTAATGATTTACATGCAAACAATTAAAACTAAAACTAATTACTGTAAAAATAAGCTTTTGCTTCCACTGATTATTTACATTAAACATGATTATTAACTTTTATTAAGTTGTGCTATTTTTTTATTCATAATTTATATTTCTTAGAGCGTTTCTTAGCTATAAACATTCATAAATCAAATTTAGTCATGTATTTTGATTCAACAAACTAAGCTATTTCCAAATCCCAATCTTTGATACATTATGCATTTGAATGTTAAATATTACGAAAGAGAATATTAAATGAAGCAGGCTACTATGCATTATTTATTAAAGTATAGAAAATTTGCCACATTTGATTTATTTAATATGAGTTATTTGCACCAGCAGAGAACGCATGCATTCATAAAACTAAGTAAAATAAATTCAGAACTTAAGATAAATTGGAAGTATATTGAACTATTTTATAAATACATTAATGTGTTTTAACTTTTAATTTAAATTAATAAAGAATCTAAATACAATTAGATTAATCGATTTACAAATATAGTTATATACTTCCATGAATAATAAAATCAGTATAATTTATATAACCATTAGTTACATTAATTACTTTTTTCGTATTTCTGTAATAAACTTAATAATTGATTAGTAATAATTTTTCTTGTTTTTAAGTCATTATTTAATTAATACCATCAATTTTATGAGGGAAACAATAAAAGTGTTAAGTCACGTGTATACGACAGTATAAAATGTTGTCCCCATTACAGAAATAGAACTATTCACTAAGTTACGACTCATTTCTTTTTAAAAGGCTCTTAAATCCAACAAAACAAATTATAAAGCTTTCCTGTTATCAATGTTAATATGGCATCAAGTTTCCTGTCTCGTCCAACAAAACTTACTCAATTGTTCATCAAATTAAGAATCCACCAACTAATACCAACCACAACCCCTTCCTCTCTTCTCTAAAGCAGACCAAGTGTTCGAAATCTAGTCGGAGCAGCAATTGCCTTAATCGTGATCGATGAGAGTTACCCAGATAGGGAGACAAGATTAGAGATAAAAGGATTTCCGATTCGCATTTAGCGTTGGCCTGGGGAAAATGTCTGTTTTCGATCACGCTCCGCATATACAATTCTGGCTGCAAATCGATCTCGTCACAAGTTTTAACTCTTAGGAAATGAAAAATATATATACAACCCCTCTTTTCAAGACAAAGTCACAGTTGAAAGTTTTCGACCCTTGTGCTATTTTTTCCTATCATGTATGTCCGATGCAATTCTTTCAGAGTTCCATTTCACCTGCTTTCCATTGAAACGAAATTTCGGATGCCACTTTTATTCTTTTTTTCATTTTCTTTTTTTGAGGAATTCGGTTTTATTTTTGATGTTCTATGGCTATATACAGTTTTTATGGAGGTATAACTTTATACGAATTTAAACGTTTCTACTTAAAATTTTTGAAGCAAATAAATAATTCCCCAGTAATAAATTAACTCACCTGCAATGATGATTTATTGTCATTTAAAAATATTACGAATTTAAAACATTTTTTCTTATTTCTTCATTTCGTTTAAAAAACACTGTATTGATATTCATAACAGAAGTAACAATTTATAACTTTTTATAATCTATGTGAATTATTTCTTCTTTTACAATATTATCTATCTAAGTTTAATATTTTAGTTTTATATAATTTTATATTATCTATAATTTTTTTATTTTGATTAATTTAAAATAAAAAAAGAGTAATTATTTCTTAATATATTATCAAATCTCTATACAACATATAATTATATTTTTAGTATTTTCTAATGCCACTTGTCTATTCCAATCTTTAAACATAAATAAACTCAATTGATTTAATCAGAATTTAGTTCTTCACTAAATTTATCGCAATGTCTCTTCTAGTGTAAAGAGAAAAATTAAAAGTCATTAAAAATAACACATAATGGCCGAAAATAGCTGTAAGACATAGCTAGCTCTTGCTTATTTTGCATTTTGGAAGGCTATTAAATAGATAATGACCCGTATTCAAATATTGCAAAGGAGGAAACCAAGAAAACTCTCGAGCATTTACTCCAAAGATGTCTATGCAGAAAGCGGAAATATAATACCTACCTCCGATAAGCCACACTGAACCTCATGTGCTTTAATTGTTTGAAATGTATTCAGCTCTCAAACTGTGATAGCTATTGTAGATTCAAATCGTGTGGGAATAGATATTCACACATATGACATATCTCCTTGGAGTAAATTTGCATTCTAATAATTTATATTAGAAGGTTCTGTTCCAATGATAATGCGCTATTTCAGAAATAGATACAATTATGCATCATTAAACAATTCGTAAATTTCCACATTTTAAAATTTTTATTCTGTAAAATTTTATTATTCAGCGAAAAAAATAATAATTTATGTTTTTTTAAACATTAACTTTCAGATTTTAAAATATTTTCTCTCGTTATTATTAAAATTTAGATTGATTTTTTTTCCAAAAAGGAACATCACCGCATATTCTAGCATTGATTAAAGTTATCCAATTCTATTTTCCATACCTGTTTCCAAAAATTCTCAAATTAGTTTGGCATTCTATAAATATGATCTCGTAACATCCTACGAGCTATTCTTTAATCTAGTACCACAATGCTGCATACAAATATTATACGAGGTCTATAATATGCATTTTGTTCATTTGACTATCTGCTGTTCTCTTATTTTAATGAAATATTACAAAAGATATAATACTGAAATACAAAAGATATAATACTATTTCACTACAAACATACTCTTTTTGCTCGAAATCAATCGATTCAATGGATCCAATCTTTTCAGCAATCTAAGATTTTCTATAGGACTTACAAGATAAAATAGTCACTTTTTAATATGCAATTTTTAATCATGTTTCTTGAAAAACTCATATTAAACATTTAGAAACATTGCAATATATTAGTAAATAAAAAACTTATAGAAAGTTAGTGGAGACCGCAAAAAATAATCTATAACTGCTATGTAAACTAAAATAAGAATCAATTACGTATATTCCAATAAATCTGAAAATGTATCTGAATATAATTAAAGTAACAAAAAATAAATATTATTAAATATAAACAAAAAATCATGATTTCTGACTTTTTTTCAGAATGATTTAAGAGAAAATGCTCTTTTCTGTGGTATAAGAAAATTAACTTCTCAAGTTTTCAAAATTCTCACCACAAATGCTGAACCAAAACTAATATCAGTTAAGCATTTGATGCTCATAACGAAAGGATGCAGGAATAATAACTGACATCGAAATTATTCTAAGATAAACTTTCATTATGCTTTTTTTTTAAACTTGTGTACCAGGATAATTTTTCATTTGAGTTCTGCTATCTAATAACGAGTCTTAAGATCAATGAGCTGTATTATCTTTAAAATGAAAATGTAATTGTGCTTCAATGGTTGAAAACCTTGAAATCTTTGACAAAATCAATTTTAGAGAAATAGTTTATAGTACCCATTGCTTTTATATTATTTTAATGACTTTAAATAACATATTTCTTACTATTTTAAAAATGGTTTCTCTTATATACCAAAAATAGAACTAGATTAGCAGAAAAAATTTATGACTATGATACAAGAATTATGACATTGACTTAAAAAAAAGATTAATTATCCTACTTTCATTTATAAATCTGAAATGTTTGCTATTAGAAAATCTCAATTTATTCGTAAAGCTAAGCACAAAACGCAAATAAGTAGAATACATTTGTTTAAAACAATGCATTCTCAAATAGGTATGGGAAATCAAATTCATGAAACTTCTCTGTACAATATATTCATCTATCTTTCATTTCTTTACCATTAAACTGATCGCAGTGAGTGAAAAATGACATAAAATGAAAATTTGAAAAATGCCTTCCAGTTATCAGAAGCATATAAAACATCAATAGCAAAGAAAGTACAAATCGATCACTCGAATCAATAAGCATATAAATCTGCATTTCAATTCCTTGGGGTTATTTTAGTTAGACCAAAGCAGCTTTTGGAAATCTTGTCAGAAATGTAATTTAAAAATTTTATGACTCATAGGTTGGAATCTGTCTTGAAAATACCATCCAAATGTTATTTTTTTAGCTTTTTATCTAGGAATTTTATTGTTTTTGATTGTTAAAACAATTCTTACGAATAAATCTTATATTTATATATTCTAAGCTGGAAATGCATTCCATCATAAAACAAAGATATGATTGGATATTTTTTATTAATGTTTGCATTTTTTATAATATATCTTCTAAGTTAAAATAATTCATAGAAATGGAAAATTATTAGAACTAACATTCTTACAGGGAATATAAAAATTCTCATTTATATTCCTAGAAATATTATACAGCATAATTTTATGCAGTGAGTGTAGTAAGTAGATATAAGGAGAAAATTGATTGTATATTTTACATTTGACATGAAAATCAACATTATAATAGTTATACAGGTATGAATATCGATTTCTTACATTTATTTAAAAAACATATTTACCATTTTCAGGATTTTCGTTTCATTGTTTTCAGTTAAGAACTTATAATGTGTAATGTAAAACTGCAAAACATTGTTATAATTTAAATCTTTAAAGCACAAATTTTGTAATCTAAAACTGTAGAACATATATTTTATAATCTAAAACTGTAAAACACATATTTTATAACCCAAAACTGTAAAACACAGATTTTATAATTTTTATAGAAACTTCAAACATGATTTTTGCTTCTTTGATCTTAAAATGTTATTCCATAAGAATAGAATAGTTTTAACTTTTCTGAAGACAAGTTTCACTATTATATTTGTATAAAATTAAGAGTACTATTAATTTTTATAAATCCCATGATTAGCTTTAAGATGGTAAATAGTTTGTCCAAAAATAGTCCCTTTAAAGAATTTTGTTTTAATCCTTATGTTTACAAAACATATTAGTATGCAAAATTTCTTCTGACAAAATTGTAAAATGATATTATTCTTTTTCATGCCTCATTATGTTACAATTTCTTGTTGTTTTGGAAACTCTAAAGAAAAATTAAAATTTTTTAAAATAATTCAGAGCATTTCAATTTGTAATTTAATTTATTTTCTATGTTTATAAATTAAAATATTCGCTAATATTTATTTACCTAACTATACAACAACCTATTAATCATGATTTCTATTAGAATGTCTTTAAAAAGCTTGTAAACTTTTGCTTTCTTATAAAACTTTGTAAAATATAATTCCAATAAATATAAGTATGAAAATTAGAATTCATGATCTAACTATGAAATTGCTTGCAAAACAAAGTACGTGATTAGATTATCTATTTTAATTTAATACACGCTCACTTAAAATTGGAAGAGGTAAGCTTATAAGAGATTAATTTATTAGTTTTATGTTATAAACTTACATTATAAACATACATTATAACAACAACTGTTAACAAAACTCATTGGAAATTCTAACAAACATCTTCGTTTCAAATTTATTACATATCATTATTTTCCAAAATAGATCTAAATAACGAGCTCCTTCACATTTGTTAGAATATTAATGATGCAAACTGAAATCTTGTGTCTCCTTCATCAACTAATCTCCCAAATTGTTCCCTGAAAATAATTATTAAACTTCTTACTATGTTTGTATAACTAACAGTATGTTTAAAAACCAATGGTTTGTATTGCTAAACTTAGCAGAAATTTTAAAAGACCTATAATAATTTAATCGAAATAAAAACTTTTAAACTTTAAAAGTTTACTTGAAAAAAGTTTCCATGTAACTGTCGCCAGTCATTTCTAGTAAAAGAAAACAGGTGTGAAGAAAAGAACTTCTCTTTCTTTACGGATGTCGCTGTAGTAAATCAATACTCAATTTTTCAGTTAAAGGAACTGTTTACCAAGTGAAAGTAACCTTAAGAACTTTCAATTGAGAGGAAATGATAGTCCTTAAAATAATTTAAAATTTATACTATCGAAACTTTTTTCCTGGAAATCACGCAGCTATAAAAAGAACCCATATTTTACGTTCAGCCTGAGAATTGGATCAGTAAGAGACACTTTTTTTATCCTTTCAAAGTAAATCAAGTTAAGAAAAACTGAAAGAAGTATGTGAAGTTTTATACATAAAAGTTTTCAGTTTTGAGTATTTTGAGACGATTAACAATGTATTTGATACAAATAAAAAGTATCACCTGTAACGAAAAAAATTTGAGAATCACTTTTTATTTTATATATCATGTATCGATATATATATTTGTATATATATATATATATATATATATTTTTGTTGGAAAAAATTTTGAATTAAATAAAATTTTATCTGAAACTGATTTCAAGTGCAAGAAATCATTTATGTACGTAATGTTGTGTGTACCATTTTATACAGCATCTCAATTCTTGCATGAAAGTATTTATTACAATATCAGTTTTTAAGAGGATATACGATTCGTATTTCTTTCAAAATATCAAATTTTCAACCAATTTTACGATATTACATTTGAGAAATTTTTAATAAACTAAACTCCTGATGCAGACTACATTTTATGCACACACAAAAAACCAATGTGTATTTTTCAATTATATATATTTTTAAGGATTAATAATTTTCCTAAAAAAATTTCATAACTATTAATAAGCTGAAAGAATTTCTGTTTTCACAGTGTAAAGATAATTTATATTTTCTCAAACATAGATATATAAATAATGCTTTACAAAGAAACTACATGAAACTCAGAATAATTTTCAAATAAATTTTATTTTTTTATATCAACAACAGCAAAATTAATTTTGCACTTTTCCAAAAAATAAACTCATTAGACATGTCTTTGTAAAAAGAAGGAAAAAAATTGTTAATTTATTAAGTTTCGCTTATAATTTACATAAATTTTATATTTCGCACATATTTCCATTTAAAAGTTTTAAATTTAGTGAAAACATATATTAATACGTCATTAACGTTAGTTAATGTCGTATTAATATATTTCTTCGTATAAAAGATGTTTCCTAGATAATAAAAAGATTAAGTTTGTATTAATATATACACATAAATATATAAATTTTATTCGTGTATATTTGAAACTATAAACACTTCCAAATTTACAAATCTTTGAATATGAAATTAAAAATAGTCTCTTTTTTTATAATTGTAATATATAATTAGCAGTAGTATTTATTATAAATATTATGAAAACATAGCTTTAAACGTCTTTGATTATAAAGATATTGTATTTACTTGAAGATTTCACTCTTTATTTTAAACAATGACGTTTTAAAGCTTAATTTATCTTTTGGAGAGAAATGTTCTCCAGTGGGAGGCTGATAAATAAATTCCTTGACTTAATTTCTTTTCAAAGCACTCAGAGAATCAAGTTCAGGTTATGTGTTTAAATAGATATCTGGTAAAGTTCTTTTCAGGAAATGCATAATTTTCATATGGAATAGATAAAATCTCATTTGAATTTTGAATGGGTAAGTGTGTCATTAATATATATTATTAGATTCTATACTTAATTTCGCTACATAAGAATATCAAAGACTCAAATTAATTCTCAAATAGTTTCTGTTAAATTTGCAGTAACAAAATCAGTTCATAAGGTATTTTCAAAGAAAATTTTAATTCAAATGATAAATATTTGTTTTTGTTTCGTTTCCTGTTTTTGCTAAGTTATATTCCTCGAATGTTTCACTTCAGTTAGTCTGTATCTTTAAGTGTTTTGACTAAAATGTTTTGAAACTTTTTTTACCCAAAAAGAATTTCCATATTGATAAAAATTGCATTATAATTAATGCGTTGATCAGAAAATTATACAAATAGAAGAAACAGATTTAATATCAATAGAGAGAGAATTTCTTATAAATATAAATCCCATAAAATGTTTCATGTAGTGAAACATAATAAATTAAAATGAGTTTATGCATATCACACAATTCCTATACAATCGCATAAATTTTAACTGTAATAATCAGTGAACAAAATAATCATTTTGTAGCAAAATATAATTGTGACAACTTTTATAAATGTACATTAATTCCGTTATTGTTGTAAATATGAAAATCTAATAAGTACGCATTGTTATGAAACATGACAAAATTAAAACAATCATTTTCAATAAAGTTGAAAATCCCAAGTAATTTGAATAAGTGCATTTAGTAAGTCATGAAAAATATGAACGAAAATGTTACACATTCACACATGAAACTATTTATTCAATGCATCATTAATAATCATAAAAAAAACTCCTATCCATTAACATATCAGAATGGGAAATTTTAAATATGAAATTGTAAAAAAATGTGATACATTAAGACTAAATCAAAAGTTAGAATTCATGTAAAATTGCGAAGTATCACTAAATAAAGTATTAAATATGACATTTAATAATACATTTTCAAAATGGATTGCTGTGTGAATACTTAATATTTACATTATATTTTTTGTAGAATTGTATTTACATTAAAATATTACTCCTATTAGCTATTTTATTTGTTTTTTGTGTCTTATATATATGTGTGTGTGTGTGCGTGTGTGTGTAAAGTATTCAGCTATTTCTTTATTTAGAAATTCAATTCATTTGTAAAACAAGTCACGTTTACCTATAACATAGTATCAATTTTTATTCAAAATGCAAAAGGTAATGAGAAAGTTTCTGAGCAGAAGGAGGCATATAGCGACCACTTTGGCATTTGCCGCTTGAAACGCTTAGTTAGCGATGATTATCGAAACTTCAGACCTAAAAGCCCTCCAAGGGTGGCAAATCAATTTATATCAGAAGCAAGCTGCGTTGTCGGGGAATTCGAGGCACGAATAGTCTATTCTGCCACCAAATGTGCTTTCATTCAAAAACTAAGGTCCTTGAAACAATTTTAAGAGCTATTTGGATTGAAAGCGAAAGGAGCAGTCCTGGTAATTTAACTAAGAACTCTCAGAAACAAAGTACTTTTTAATTGAAGTTCGAGACAGCAGTCTTTTATTTTAAGATGCTTTTCTGTAAATAAAACAACTTTATCAAAACTTTTGACAGCTTTTGATTTGAATCTTCCTATTTTCCGGCCAAATTAATCGATTTATGATATAGATTTTTATGTTTGCAAAGTTTGAAAATGTCCGTATGGTTTCAACTACAGCAAATATATTGCGTTTTAAAATATTGAGATGTTTATAAATGAAATTATAAAATTTAAAATTGATTTCAAATTCTAACTTATTTAAAACACAGAATTAGATTATAAAAATAACTAATTTTAATCATTTAGTAGAAGAATGCTGAAATCCAGGATGAAATGCAATTTTACAAGACATATCAAAAATATTCAAAAAGGATATAGAATTAATTTTCTAAATAGAAAGTGATTGCGTGGGAGAAATTGAAATATAATTTTAATAATCTTTCGAGATTTACAAAAGTTTTGAATAAGAGAGAATATTTTTATCAAGATCTTTATAGATAAGTGCAATTTCATTACCCAGCTATTGTTTTCGACTCTATGCACAGTTAAGGAGCTTTCGACGTATTCTCTAAACTCACTCTCATGGATGATGGGAATTATTAGTTACGCAAGATAAGGCAAGTTGGATATTTACCATGGAAATAACAAAATATGTGGTAAATTATACACATTACTAATTACAAAATATTGAAATGAACCATATTTTGAACATTTCCTTGCGGGTAGTGCACAAAATACAGTTCATTTAACAAATATTTCATAATAAATCTAAATGGCATATTAAGTAACAGATATTTTCCAGAGTAATATTTTATAGAAAAAATTCAAATCTAATATTACCTTAAAATATTATAAATTTAGTATTTTCAGATATTTTACCAAACATAGAATTAGAATCTAAATTACCAAATTTAATGCGTTTATTGGTATTAAATAACATTTTAATTAAAAATATTAATCCATGTTTAGTTCCATGAAATATGATTCATAAAAATACAATATATATATATATATATATATATATATATATATATATATATAT